>JASSUY010036988.1:11989-37001 GCA_032466535.1 Forpus xanthops | reverse complement strand
CCTGATCATCCTCGTGGCCCTCCTCTGGACTTGTTCCAACAGTTCCATGTCCTTTTTATGTTGAGGACACCAGAACACTGCATTCCTTGAGGACAGGGTAAGTACAAACCAACTTTTCAAAGTAATAACTAACTGGAAACAAATCAGGTATGGCAAATACAAAACCAACATTTAATTAAAGACATGATTTTTTTTTTCCAGATATTTAATTCAGGTTCTGAAGAACTGCTTCATGTTTGCTCTTGTTAATTCATTTATAACCCATAGCAGTCTCTTGGCCTATGCTAATAATGCCGAAACCCGAAAATTAAACCAAGTAACATAATATAAAGTAACAGATGGAAAAATGAATGGTTTAAACAGAAAGCTAAATCCCACTGCTTGAAATAAAGCACAAAAGAAGAGACAGAAAGCAATTTATTCAAAACACAAAGTCCAGCAGCTGAATGGCAAGAAACTCATAAATATCCTTCTGTGCAACATTAAAAATAAGAACATCTGTTTTACCATAATTATTACAAACCTCTAGGTTTAGTGCAAACCATTCTTTTTATGTATAGGCCATCATCCTAATCAACAAAGAAACACAACTGCAAACATGGAATCCAGCCCAAAGGTTTTGTGCAGTGTGAAACCCTGCAGGATTTTCATATCTTTGGAATTCAATTGTTAAGAAATATTCCGGCTGTTGCTTTTCAGCCAACTTCTGTCTGTGGTCATACTTTCATATAACAGGTTTTATGTCACATTATTAAACTTGCAACAAATCCAGACAGAGATGGACAGAAGATGCTCACTTTTTATTTCTGAAAAATATTTTATGATTTTGTGAGTTTTTTTAAGTGAATTTGTTGTTAAGGATGTATTTTAGGAGATACTGACTTCAACTTTCTCACACGATCCCATACTTTACCACCACTCAGATT
Source organism: Forpus xanthops (assembly GCA_032466535.1). Taxonomy (NCBI): domain Eukaryota; kingdom Metazoa; phylum Chordata; class Aves; order Psittaciformes; family Psittacidae; genus Forpus; species Forpus xanthops. Next base: position 36,075 of record JASSUY010036988.1, on the reverse strand, counting down.
TCCTGATCTGGAGCTCCTTTTCCCTGAAAGCCACAGGAATAGTGAAAATGGCTATTCTTACTTCCATCTGTAACATATTCCACATTAGTGGAAAATGTGGGGCATAGACCTGCTATCATGTCCTGGCTCCTTTCTTCCAGTGTGAACTGCATTCAGGCAGGATGGTGAATGGCTGAGCTGTCACCACTCAGTAGTAAAACAGAGATCTTCCTGCAGAGAGGAACTCCCTGATGTGTGGTGTGTACCATAACACCTGCCCCAGGGAAAAGGCGTAGAAGGCCTGAGTGAGCAGACTGCCACTATACAGATTCCTAATTCAGGTCGTTCAAGACTGAAAACCTGGCCTCTTGATCCGTGCGGCCCAAGTGTCCAGCCTTTCTCTCCAGATACCTGTGTTTGGTAAGGATAGGACACATCAGGACCATGTCCTGGTGAGTGAAACATGTATTGTGATCCAAGATCCCAAAAGCACTTCCAGATATCACAGCATAGGTTTTAGATCAGTGGTGTTTGTTCCGGTGGTCTCCTGGCCATTCTTCTTAGCAAAGACAAAAAAAACCCATGCAATACAGCTGATGCTCCAGTTTTCCAATGGAGCATCAACACTGTTCTCTACTTACTCATCACAATCTTAACTAGAGGTCTTTCCAGACTTTGATCGAAGAGTGGAGGCTGAAAAGCCAGTCCATTTTTTACAATTAACTTCCCTCTGTCTACGTATTTGTCATCTGGTCTGCCAACACTGCTCTTTCTAAGGCTAGTTGCACAGGGACAAATTTGCTCAACACAATGGCTTGCCCTGAGGCTGATACCAGTTAGTGGAGGCAAAGTTTATCCAACTGTGTTAGCAGATAGATGATGCATCAGTCTATCTTAGTATTCAAAGCAATTTGATTTTGCCTGCAAATAGCTTTACAATTAATTTCAGAAAATGTGTGCTAATGGGTGATTTATACTTGCATGTGACTGAACTACCTAATCATTCACTTGAAAACGTTTGTACATTATTAACAGGGAATGCATTTCCTGTATCATCAGAAACAACACTTTTTTCTCCTCCATACTTAGGCTGCAGCTTACCATGGTTATGTTTCTTGATTCCACCTTTTTGTTTGCTGGTCTCTGAGACTTCACATATGAAACTAGTCTTGCTGGGAGGTGAGTCACTGTTGTCATTTCATTTACCAAAGAATTGCTTTTTCTAAATAACAATGCATCTCTTGCTATATAGCTTTTTAGTTAAAATATACATCAAAACATCACAATCATCTGTGGATTTTGTTATCCTTATACTCAATGCACAATTAGTAATCCTTTCAGTGATAAACATCTTCCAGAGGCACAAACTCCTGGTTCACACTGGCTGAGACTCTGCTGTCTTTCCTTGTTAGGGCACTCACTGTAGGGTGGTGCAACAGCATGCAGTGCATTGCACCTACCAAGCTTTCTCTAGGACCTTTCTCCTTTCAGGGGTTTACATGTTTCCTTATGAAGCTACATCACATATCCTATATCCCTTGAGAAGCTGCTGCAGGGACTTCCAAAAGTTTCTTCCTCAGTGAAGACCTTGTTGCTTACCTCATTGTGAGTGGGCTATTGCATTACCCATTGCATTGAATATGCGTCAGGTTAAGCCAAACTTTCGTAATGACTAAATTGGATTTCAGTCAGCATTTAAAGAGGGAAGAGAGGGAGGAAATACAGGTAGAAGATGTACATGGTTTAGCTATGCTGGGGGCAGGGAGCAGGTGAAGAAAGTGGGAAAACAAAGTGACAGATTGCTTAGGTGAAGAGGTCTGTTTTCATTTCTTGAATGAAAGTCCTTGCAAATGAACAAAGTCTGTCTTTGAAAGTATCTCTGCATCCAGAAGAATATGAGGGAAAGTTATCTGTCTGTGTTATTCTGGTCCCTGCTTTAACTTTCTAAAATGAGTTTTTCAAAATACCATACTTCTAAATGAGAATATGATGTAGTAGCATAAAAAGGCCTTCTCTGCGACAGGGAAAGAAATGTAATGCAGAAGAAGAGCAATACTGGCAGCTTAAAAAAAAAAAAAATAGTACAAATATTTGCATATCTATCACAGAAAAAGTTAAAACCCTGAATGCCATCAACCTCATTTAAAAAATAGGTTTTATTTGCTACTCAGAGTGTCTTTAGGGATTCATTGGAACTGCCAGAGGTCAAGAGCTAGCTCTAGGGGAAAGCACCATACAAACACGTATGCAATACAAACTGTGGAAACAGCTAATCCAAGCAACTTCTACTTCCCATTTTTGACAAGTACCCAGATCGACAAATTCCATAAAGGCCAAGGAGGCAGATACTGTTTAGGTTTGTGTTGTTCCTGCGTGTGTATAGACTTTCCTCTTTGGTCCTGACAGAAGTTCTACAAATCTCAATTTTAAAACATTTCTGTTAATGAATCATATGTAAAACTCCTCTATCAATCTCACAGCTATGGAGCAGCAAACCCAGTCTGGCTCAGTGAATCATAATACTTAGTGCCTGAAGGGGTAACTCACAAAAAAAAGAGATGTGAATTTCAGAATCACAGCTAGAGAAGTAAAATTCCTGACATCTTCTCCTCCTGCTTTTTTAACTGCACCAAATGTGAATTGACTTAAGGTCAAATCCTGACAAGGCAAAGCAGCGTATATTCAGTGTAGCATGAAAACCACCACCCTTGTTATCACAGAGCCCATTTAAAGTGAAAAAATGAAAAATGTCAGGAAAGAAGCTCAGTTTTACCAGAAAAAAAAAAGCAACTAATTTTAAGAACATTCAGGGCTGAAAGGTGCTGTTATAAAGATGATAACATTTGACTCACCAGATGCTATGCCTCCTTGCATCGGTTCATTATCCCCTGTATCTGCTGCTTCAAACTTCTTGTTATTTACCTTCAAATATTACCATTTTGTTTCAACCAACTGAACATCAACTTCAAACTACTTCTTGCAACTGGTAAATATATTAAAAGAAAGCAAAAGTTATTGCTAATAAAAGTCTCAAAAACATGAAGGTCATCCTGGGGGTTCACAAAGGAGCCACTTTTGCTGATTTATTTTTACTGTATTGTTAGTTAAGATGGTTTCACTGGCATTTTTTTCCTTCTGTGAAAACTGTGCTCTATTCTTTTGTGCACCATGGGATCTGAATGGATGTGAAGAAAGTGCACAGCCCCTGGTTGAGTGCTTATGTACTCTAGTAGTTCCAGTGAGTGAAACAACGAGCTATGTCTGCCAGCTTCCCTAGAGTATGTTACAAAAGTCATCAATTTATTTACAACTGTAGCAAGTGGTGTATTGAGCACAGAAAAAAGTTCTTCAGCTTTGTGAGTTAGGCGCGAAGCATGTTTTCTGAAGAGCTTTCTCCAAGCTTGAGATTTAGCCTCCATTTTTTTCCCACTCTGAATTTTCTGGAACTTTAGTATGTGACAGCAAAATTCTGCTTCACTCCTGATCTGATCTAAATTATTCATAATTGGCTGGAGAGCTACAGGGAAGAGCTTGGGCATTTTTGAACCTCTATCTCTGCCAAGAGCCAAGGAGACGAGCTGTGACTCTGACATTTCCTGGCAGAAGATGACAATCGTCTCCCTGTGCCAGCACCAGTTTGAGTTGCGCTGGAACAACCCAACTCTGTCCTCCCCCAGCCTGTTGGTTTGCCAGTTCACATGCATCTACCCAGCCACTGTGCCAGCTTAACTCCTGCTGTCCACGAGACGACATATCCAAGTTTAGGACCTTCCTTTACATTTTCCAAGAGCCATACGCCATTTCAAACCTGTTGACTAGCATTTCTGCCTTATACAAGTAAGCAAAGGAATGTTGAAGCCAAGACCCTGCAAGCCTGAAATGCTCATGCTCTTCAGTGAAGGTGTCAGGATGTTTCAAAGGACCTGCTTTGTCAAATCCTTTCCTGTATTGCTGTGATCCACAACCTGTAGTAAGAATGAGCAGCAATAACACCCTAATTTCAACTGCTGCATAGGGCACGGCCTTGTTGGCAAATTAGTTTGTCAACAAAATGTGAGATTGGACCAAAGAAGAAGTGTAATTGAAACAGAAAATATAAAACCCGGTGGTGTGATGCTTACACCATTCAATAAATCCATATGATTTGGAAATAACCCATTCTCACTAGGATGCCTTTCCAAAGGGAATAGGTGAAATTACATCTCCAGAGTGTATTTTTCCTCAGATGATCAGTGAACTCTGGTTTGTTTGGTTGGTTTTTTTTTTCTTTAGTGCTTACCTTTAGAAATGAGAATTCAGGGCATTTTAAAAGCATTTTATCTAAGAGAAGAATGATTTTACTTTAAAGATGAACCTGAAATCTTTTTCTAATGCACAAATCACTAGAGTTCATCATACTGAATCTATCTTCCCTGTGGAGAGGTCAGAGTCAGACTTATTCGTCAAATAATTGTGGGAAAAAGAGGAATTCCAGAGGTTTAATTCAGTCTTACCTTAATCTCACAGGAAGCTGCACCAAGCTCTGTCCTCAATGATCCATGGAAGCAGACCCTCCTTGCATAATTGTATTTCCAGCAGAAGGTCTGGTCTTCTTAATATAACAGATTCAATACCTTGAGTTTCACAGCAGTGACTTGAGCCCAAAGAGATCCTGGATGTAGCTGGAGATACTTACAAGTATATAAGATGAAATATACGTTAGTAACTGTTATGCAAGGCTCCTATAGGGACTTGTCTTTTAGTGGATGTTAAGTTCATACAGTGATGCCCATTAAATGTTCTGCAGGTTTTAAAAGGCCCTACAATTTTATTGTTGTTTTGTTTTGCTTTCACAGGATAAATTACTGGTTACCTGTTACGATGTAAGTGCTAATGTGTTAGACTGGCAGCAGTATACAAGGGAACCCCGCTTTGACTGGCTGAATGAGTACCTTCCTAGAATGTCGCATATAAAATAGAAGTAAATCGTGTTTAGAACAACAGTTCCTTGTGACATGCCAAATGCTTTTACACAGAAGAATTTTGCACAACACCTGCACTGACTAATACCGGTACACTCAGCAGCCCTTGCAGCCATGTTGCTGCAGCGCAGTGAGGACCTGATGAATAGTATAACAGGCAACGTCCAACTTACTTCTCTGCTGCAGCTCCTATGATTAGCTGCATTGGGCAGCCGTGGCATGCAGGTAGGATGGATGCCCAGCAGGTTCAAGCTCAACAGGTTCATGCAGGTATGGGCACTCATGCCCATCGTCTCAAAGGCCTCTGACAGGCTGGTACAAGAAGCTGCAGAGACACTGATTTCTCCTTACGGGTTCAGCTTATGGTTTCTTGGTCTAACATGGGAAAGCAGTGCAGCAAGGGTAGTAAAATGGCTTCTGTATAAACCTATTTTACTGACATCAGTTGTATCACTAATAATATCTAGAACATGCACGTATGATTCTCAGGGAAGAAATAAGAGAAAACACAACATGGAGGAGAAAATGACACATCCATTAAGAAAAAAGAAGGTGGCAAAGCTGTTACTAGCAAAGTTTTGTATCGATCAGCACATCTGCACCTTTGAGTGCTGAAATGAATGAGAATTAAAATGACAGGCTAAAGGTTTTCTTATGCCTTGGGGCTTATCAATTGTCTTATTAGAAAAAATATTTAGAATGTCAAAGAAAACACCGTATTTACATTGCAAATCTTCCTTATTTTGTGTCATTAGGATATTTTCATTCCCTTATCAGTGTTTTACATATTATTTTTTACCATAAAATACTATCATCTCTCTTAAATTTCATGCTTTCTTGTTCCTCTGTTCTCTGCTCAAAAGTAAATATTAGTTTTCTGTCCTTCTCTTTCCTTTGTGCTTTTATAGGAAAAAGATCTATTGTCAAAACACAAGCAATTGACAAATTATTTACAAGCAAAGGAGAAAGACTGCCTAGGGAGCCCACTAAAAATTGGTTTTAGCCAAGAGGATGCTTTTTATCAGTCTGAAATACTGACTCAGAATAGGTGATTTATGTCATAAACATTGCTTTTCTAAAAAATGTGACATTTCAACACACCTGTGGTCCAAAAGGAAGATGTTCTGAGGACATCCTATCCATCGACCAAGATCTTCTGTTTCACTGTGATTGGCATTGCCATTAAGTTATAATACTGTGTCTCAGTAAAGGGAGAACACTAAACTTCAAAAGAAAAGCAATAGATGTCACTATGAAGGAATGAGTTTTGCTGGAGCAAAATATCTGGATTCAACAGAGGCTGCTGCTTATATACAGTATCCACATTTCATAATTTTAATCAGAAAAAGAGTTTCTGTTAGCAAATCTTCACTGAAATGTGTTAATTGCCATCCTGCCACCCATATGTCCTCTTTTGTATTGTTCCATAGAGAAATCTCGCAAGGAGAAGGATTTGCTTTGAAGTAGCCACTGACATTTGTGCATACGTATGTTATCTGTCATTTCTGTGTTCAAGACCACACCGAAGAGTGGAAATAAGTTCCTAAGATTCTAACATAAAGTTCTAATAAAAACCTCTATGGATGCTGAAGTTCTGTAACTTACAAAGGATATTTCAGAGAATGAAGCAGATATTTCACTTAATCAAAACCTGTCAGAAATAAGAAAAAAGTTTAAATTATCCAATTCACTAAACAGAGTTTTTAATAGTCCCAATTCTTTCATAGTCTTACTAGCTTTCACCTGCTTCTGAGAGCCTGTGAATACCATAAATACTTCATAGGTACTTATAACTTTTTTAGGATTACATGGTAATCACAATACATTTTGTATTGCTTCAAAGATTTTTATCTGGATCTTACAAATTCTTGCGTAACGATTCTTTTATTGACAAAAGGTTTGCCTAAGTCAGAATCAACACCATTTATTAGTAAATACTTATACTACTCAACTGCTAATTACAATATTACATTGGTCAAACCACCTACCTCGACTTTTCTACTGCTTGTATCTAGAATCTTGGCCCTTTACATTTTTGTTGTTATATTTTTAAAAATTAGAGCCATATGTGTATATCTCTAAGTCTGTATTTCTACCCGTAACAGTTAAGTGATTACAGTTGCCACAATTTAAATAGACAGTCTGCAGTGATGGCCCACACAAAGGAAACAAATGTCAGTTACACATCATAGAAGCAGTCTCTTAAAAAAACTTACAGTAATCAAAGGATAGATCAATCACAGACCAAATTAAGCCCTAGGAATGAGCAAGCAGACAAACCAGCAGCATTAGCTATCCCTAATGTGGTCTTGGGAGAAGTTAGGCAAGCCAGAATGAAAGCTATTGCATTCCTGGTAGTGGGAGGTGGACACTAATGATATGAAATTCCCTCCAGGAGCCACTGGAAATAGATCTCTGTGGTCTATACAAAGCCAGCATCCCCATGTGAACATGGACTCGCCAGGCACTTCCTGAAACAGAATTTGGAAGAGGAAGACGTCCAAACAGGAAAACAAGAACCAAGGAAGGCAGAAGAGAGAGCTTCAAGATTTTCATCGTACAACAACATCTACTCCTTTGAAACATTTCATAGATATCTACACCCCATTCTCCCAAGAAAAAAACAAGCAGACAGCAACAAATGGCTAAACACTGGTCTTTCTAGAAGCAGCTTAATTACAGCAACTTTTGATTAATGTGTTAAATAGCAGTACTGGCAGAATCAATAGTTGCTAGAGTTTCTTTAGTGTATTTTACATAAAGAATCACGTCGCTAACATGAACCTCAGTTAGAGTCTGTCGCTGAAATCAATCCTCCCGGTTAAGAAAAAAGTGAAGTCAGGAGTGAAAAAAGGAATACAAAATGCTTATTAGACCCTTGGGTTCCTCCTGGTGGAGAAGCTCATTACCGACCCCAGTGGCTGGCAATTTCTAGACAAGGATTTTTAGTGACAGACGAGTACGTTTATCGATTGGCCCCGCATAAAGACCAGTAAAAGATGTAATAGCAGAGTTCTCAGTATGTAGCCCAGGGACGTGTCTGGATACTTAAAACTCTAGTATAGGAGTTTTGAAAGGCTTTTCAGGGTCTTTAGCTGCTTCTGATGCCACAGTACCATGTCCTGCAGAAGCAGCTCTGACAACCCTACCTGCCCCTGCCCAGGGCTGCCCTCACCTCCTGGCTCCCCAACTAAATTGCACTTGAGATAACTTTAAAGCAACCCTTTAAATGTTAAAGTACTTTCCCCTGCTGAACATGTTACGTAGTAGCACGTTATTTCTCACCCTTTGGTCCAAAGCCAGGCTGCGCATTTGATAGTCAGTGTGGGAAAAGGAGCAAGAATCTTTTCCTGCTTTATTCCCACTCTGCTTTTCCCTGTAATAGAGCAATTGCTGTCATGCACCAAACAAGATTTTCCAGCTGTGGAGAGTCCCACAGGAGAAATCTGGAGGAAGAAAATGCCTCTAGAGCATTCTGCTAGAGGGCTGCTCTCTGCTTACTGCCGATGCAGATAGCTGACACTTCATGAAAGGCACTACATCCTCAGAAATCTCACCCATTCCCATATCTCAGGTAGAAACCAGGCCTGGTCATACTTATCTCATGGAAGTCCAAATACAGGAGGAAAAAAAGCATGGTGCTAAAAAGTCTGAAAGGTGCTTCCAAGGAATCCATTGACTTAGATTGGCTTCTGACAGTGGCAATCCACACCCAGATAAAATAGAAGTGCAACTTCTAGAATATCAGAATTGTATGATTTGCAGAATGGTTTCTGGGATGTTCCAGCCTTGTGTTCCTTGATTCACTGCTTATTTCCTGGCCAAAGAGCAGTGTTCAGAACAACATTTGACATGTTTTTCTGACAGCTTCTTACCATCAGCCCATGACAACCCTTAATTAGGTGGTTTTTAGTGGGTTCTGCCCCAAGCCACTGTCAAAATGTCTTAGCACTCTTCTTTTTAATGATTAGAGATATTGCAAGATTTTTTCATGCATATATAGATATATACACAAATACAGAATTATCATCCAAATTTCTGGTGCTTATAGCTTCAAAACAGATTGCAAAGCCTTGTGATATTTGGTAGATGTTATTTGTCACCATGTACCTGCACTGAGGTCCTTAGCCCTCCTGCCAGGGACAGCATGAAGAATTCCACACCACACAGTGAACTGTAGTAGCTCCCATCCCTTGCAAAACTGAGTTGGGCAGAATCATGTCTTCTCCTTATTCTCCAACAGTGCAATTCACACCCACCCACAGATGGACTTGCCCTCACTCAAAATCTCCTGGAATGAAGGCTGGATTCAGCCCAGAAGCAACAGATGAGGAAATACTACTGACCAGAGCACAATTTTTCTCCAAGTTTTCCATTCCCTGTAAATCCACGCTGAGCTGTGTACTGTTATTTAGTAAAGGGTGGCACTAGAACCAGCAGAATACCAGCCAGAGGAGAGGAAAGGCAGGGGAGGGCAATGGTGTATCTATGACTAATGTGATGAAACCATCTCCCACCTTCCCCTTCTGGTTCTAGACATAGCTTCAAAACTTCTGAAGCAGCAAGAAAAATGAAGTCCAGCAGTTATTTGCAAGAGAAATACAATTAGTGCATTAAGGTTACTTCACTAAATAATCCCTTTTGCTCCATCACAATAGTGCCTTCCCTGCCCTCTGCTGAGAAGGACTGTGAGCTCCACAAGAGGCATGCTGAAAACCACTGAGAGTTACTTGGTGGCTGCTTTTCAGCACAGAAGCTCTGTTGGTGCACTCTGCGTTTGGAGTAAAGGGGGTGCAGAGCTACCACCCTTTTAACCTTTCTATAAAAGAGAGGCTGTGGAGAAGGAAGGGCTGCCGGTAGGACATCCGAGCACTTTTCTGCATCCCAGGGATGCTGAGACATTTTCTGTTGTTGCTTTTTGTTTATTTTTTCCCAGGCATAAACTGCACATTATTTTTAACTCCTTAATTTGGATCTGGTTTTATGGTCACAGTTTACTTAATTTCGCCATCTAGTGCTGAGCTCACAGCACTAACTAACCACAATGGAAGCCTAGATGGTAAAACAGCTAACAAGGAGAATATTACATCAAATCTGTGATGTTTTGCACGACAATCTTGCAGATCAAATCTCTGTTGTCTTAAGATAAGTTTCTTCATCAGTCCATTTGGCATAACTCGGCACTTACTGCACTAGTTTTGTTGGAATACTTCTTCTAGCTGCAATATAGATTTTTGGGAATTAAAAGTATTGAATTCCATGTCTAGTGCAAAGAAGGTATCAAACCTTGTGCAGGAAATCAAAATATTTTAAGGAAATATTTCAAGAACTGTCCTTTTTCTTGCAAAAAGGTTGATGATAATGGCTTTTTTTTACACAAAGTACTAAAAACATGATTATTTTTTGTTCTGATTATCCTTTTTCACAGAAATATTAGAGAAATCATGGAAGAAACTGAGGAAGTTCATTTGCAAATACTATCATTATAAATACCAGTTCATCTGTCCTTTACAGGATTCTACACACTAACTGGTATTTGAATCTAAGTTTTCTCCAGCAGCACTGCAAGTTTTCTATGTCACTTTTTGAATTATTAGTTTAGCTTACTTTCAGAGTAAAATCTACTAAATCAGCTGCATGAGAACTGATTTATCATAGCTACCTACCACCTCTTCCTCTGCTGAAACACTGAAATAGATGCAGTTTAGAGGAGAAAAACAGATTACAAATTCCAGCAGAAAGAATGCAAAAGCAGGAGGCAAGCTGGCCTCAGACACAAGATTCCAACTGTGATTGGTACAAAACCTTAGTATTTAGTATATCTACTAAATTTTCATGTTTGCTTAAATTTTATATTTATATTTATTTAAACCTTAGTATTTTAAAACTGTGTATTTATTTAGTCCTTATTATTCAGTCTATTTATTTATTTAGTAGAAGGCACAGAACCTTAGTATTTCTGAGCTGCAATGAAAACTATTCCACTTTGTTACATATTTTCCATCACAACTGAAGTAAAATATGTGAGTGACCATGCAGTTGCTTTCTGCAACCCAATGACAAAGACTCTATCCATCCATCCTTACATCCGTTCATCCATGAGTCCCTGCAAGAGCAAGTTAACCCTCTCATTGGTTTCATGTTATGAATCTGTCACCTGGAAGGGCATAGATACACTTAATGGCAGGGAGCAATAAAATCTTAGGGGCAAAGAAGATAAACTCAAAAAAAAACTTTTTCATAAACTCACAGAACAGTTTGGGTTAGAAGTGCCCTTAAAGCTCATCCAGTTCCAACCTCCCTGCCATAGGGACATGGGATAGGCATGGACACCTTCCACTAGAGCAGGTTGCTCCAAGCCCCATCCAACCTGGCCTTGTACACTGCCAAGGATGGGGCAGCTTCAGCTTCTCTGGGCAACCTGTGCCAGGACCTCACCACCCTCATAGTGAAGAATTTTTTTCCTAATATCTAATCTAAATCTCCCCCCTTTCAGCTTGAGGACATTCCCCTTGTCCTGTCACTACATACCCTTGTAAAAAATTCCTCTCCAGATTCCTGCAGGCCCCCTTTAGGTACTGCAAGGCTGCTGTAAGTTGTCCTCAGAGCCTGCTCTTCTCCAGGCTGAACAAGCCTAACTCTCTCATCGTGTCTTCACAGGAGAGGCGCTCCAGCCCTCAGATACATTCATGGCTTCCTCTGGACTTGCTTGCACAGCTCTGTGGCCTTCTTATGTTGGGGATCCCAGAGCTGAACAGAGCACTCCCTGTGGGGTCTCACAAGAGCAAAGGGGGAGAATCACCTCCCTCGACCTGCTGCTCACACTCATTTTGAACTCCTTCCTTTTGATTTTTGGTCTCCATTTTTGCTCCTTTTGAAAGACTATATGAATTCTCTCATTCTCACCTACGGCAAATTTGAAGAAGGTCAGAAGAAGAAGTGCCTTGCTCTGCTTTCTTACAGAACATGGCATCAAATGGCTTTTTGTAGGATAAGGTATTACTAAGAGTTAAATCCAAAAAGGAAATAAAGTCCTTTCACCAAAGATGGAGACTGATGGTCAACAGAAGTGTTGATTAATGACCTGTTTCGATCAAATATTTAAGTCGTTCTTATCTAAACTGCATGAAGATAGAAAAAGAATGATTTAAAAGACCTATGTGTTTCTTGGCAACAGATTATTTGATTTGGCAGAGCAAAATGCATTTTCATAGGGCCTCTGATGGAGCTTAGCAGGAAGGTAATACACACAAAAGTCATCTGACTTGGCAGTAAGAACTAAATGGCAGCAGATTGATGAATGATAATACTACATTTATTTTCATATTTATCTAGTATTTATGTTATTTATATAGTACCTTATAAAAATAATAGCACTTGGAAGATTTTCTGCAACAGAATCCTAAGAACTTACAGTACCTGTGGAAACACAGTCCAGTGCTGTATCAACTGCTCAGCAGGGACTTACCCCTGAGAGGAGCTAGCCCTCCCTCAGGTTGTAAGATACTCTCTGCTTTTTAATTCCACGAAATTCTGGGAGGCTAGAGAACAAATATACATTTCCTCTATATTTTTTTCTCCCAGTTCTTGAATTAATAGACTGTAAATAACCTTCCAAATGGTACAAATACTAGACTTCACAGCACTTACCATGGTAATGACATGGAAATTGTACGGCAATGAGCACTTGACATCATCATGGCTATAAACACAGCTATACATGTGATCAAAGCAGCAACTCTTTGAAAACAGATCATCAATTTCCTAATATGTCCTTCAAATAAGTCACTCCCTGGTATTTGAATATGAATATTGGTGGTGTTATAAGGCTTAATTATGCCCACACTTATCAGTAGCCCAATTCAAGAGCAAAGGATTTGGGAAGGAATCAAATCTTTCATTACAAGAAGGGCCCCAAAACTAGAGATTCCTTAGCTCTCCCCCAACAGTACATCTTAATGAATAGACATCAAGCATTAAGAAGACTGACAACAGCCAAAACTATATGACATATCAGTCTTCAAGATTTTGTAAGTTGTGACTGGAGATGTGCACAGAGGAGATGAAATATAATGAAAGTCTTGTAGGTAGAGATATAGACAGAGAGAGATCACTCACCAGTTACCATCACAGGCAAACAGACGACTTGGGGAAAATAGTTTCATTTATTACCAACCAAATCAGAGTAGGATAATGAGAAATAAAACCAGATCTTAAAAACTCCTTCCTCCCACCCTTCTGCTCCTTCCAGGCTTAGCTTCACTCCTGACTTTACCTCCTCCCCGCCAGCATCACAGTAGGCTGAGGAATGGGGGTTGTGCCTCATCACATGCTGTCTCCGCCGCTTCTTCCTCCTCAGCAAGAGGGCTCCTCACACTCTTCTGCTCCAGCGTGGAATCTTTCCCATGGGAGACAGTTCTTCATGAACTTCTCCAATGTGAGATCTTCCCACAGGTTGCAGATCTTCATAGACTGCTCCAGGATAGGTCCCTCGCACAGCGTCACAAGTCCTGCTCCACCATGGACCTCCATGAGCTGCAGGAGCACAGACTGCCTCACCATGGTCTTCACTACAGGCTGCAGGGGAATCTCTGCTCCAGTAGATGTAACACTTCCTGCCCTCCTTCTTCACTGACCTTGGTGTCTGCAGGACTGTTATACTCCTATATTCTCTCTCTGACTGCTGTTTTGCAATAATTTTTCCCCTTTCTTAACTATGTTATCCCAGAGGAAGTACCACCATCACTGATCACCTCAGCCTTAGACAGCAGCTCATCTGTCTTGGAGTTGTCTGTCATTGGCTTTGTGGGACATGGGGGAAGCTTCCAGCAGCTCCCCATAGAAGCCACCCCTGTAGCCCCACCTCTGTCAAAACCATGGTATGCAAGTCTAATACAGATAAGTAAGCTTTACATCTGAAACATTTTCAGCCAAGCTTGTGAAAAGTAGCCTAATTGTGTGCTAATGATGATTTTCAATAGACACGTAACTTAAAATTGAATCTTAATTTTTAACCCTAAACTATGTCAACTACAGCAGTTTATCTTGTACAAGGATTCTCAGCATGTTCTCTAGCTGCATCTCAGTCATTTTCCATTACTATTGTTACAAAGCCATCGAACTCAACATTATTTTAAATTGATTCTAAAGGTTTATATTTTCATTTTGTAATTTTGTAAGCCCCCTTTGTCTCAAAACCAAATACTGTTTGTGTATAATTTAACTTAATAACAAATTTCATAAGAAGTAGGAGTAATATTATGTTACAGTTTGCGAAGAAAGCGGGAAATTCGGAAACTTCCGGAGAAATGTGGCTAGCAGAATGTAATTAGTCATATTAGTTTCCAGCCAAAAGATTAGATCTTCATGTTGATACACTTATTAAAATGTTTAGTAAGTGATAGCAACTGGCAAAGAATTCCTAATTGAATCTAAAAGAAAGGATTAAAAATTTTTGGCTGTTGCATGATGCATTATAGCAGGCACTGCATTTTCTGAAGTGCTGGAAAGAAGCCTTTGTGATGCGTCTCAGGTCTCAGGACATGAAGTACCTTTTGAAAATCCAGGATCTATCCTTGAGCCACTCTGTTTTCCAGCAATAGTCTGTCTGATCTGTGATATCTGATGGAAGGAGAAAAGAAGCCCTACTGACAGAGTTCCACGCCTTGGAACTGTTTCTGTCTGCTTCCCCAGGCAGGGCTGAGGAGTGCTGGGAGAGTACACAACAGAGCTGGCAAACAGCCTACACAAGTTCTTCAGAATTAATTTATTTATAATTTTTGCACTAATAGATTTTCATTTATCTCTGTAGATTAAGATCCAGTCTTGAGCAAATATTTTCTTCTGGAACAGAAGATGCTGGGAAGACAAACTCACTGTATGAGTACTGGCAGGCATTCCCTGCACAGCACAAGGTCCTTCATTTTTCCTTACCCAAAGACTACAGGTCCACTTACTACTTGCTGAGTCTTCATTAGACCTGGATGGTACTGCTTTGCAGACTTTAAACTTTTGGGGAACACTGATGTGGATACATCTTACCAGCTTCATTTTCTTCCTGTATTCGTAGCAGATACCTTTAAAGAGTTTTCTTCAAACTGAATGCACTAAAATGTGTAACTGATGTAATTGCTATTTTTAGTTGTATTATGAAGAAATTTGCACTATAAGTGCTGTTGTCAGTATTAAAAGTACATGTAAGACTGTCTCTATTGGAGAGAAATCAGATGCAAAAATATTAATAGTGCTTTAAGTATCGCAGGGCTAAGCACCAAAAAGTATAAGACCAGATCAGTCATTCAGACACTGATGCATTGTCTTGTTTTGGCTTTTTTTTTTTTTTCCCGGAAATATAACTTAAAAAAATAAAAAGCCTTAATGAATGCAAAATAATGAGTGTCCCACCAGAAATTCATGAAAAGCTTTTGTACAGAATAATCAGATTGCCTTTATCGATTTGAAGAAAGCAAATTTCCCCCCATGTGAGTAGAAGCCTAAGGGTTTTTTTTCAGTCAGTATTAGAATTTCAAAACAAGTTACACAGAGTAGTTATCCCTGATGAATAACTGCAGCTTTTCCATGAACATGGACCAAAATCCACAGCTAATAGACACCATTTCCCCAACTCATAGCTCTGGGCAGCAGTACAAAAATGTACTAATTTGAGCTAACTCTGCTCCAGTATTTCAAGAAGAAAGGTTACATTTTTCCCTCTTTGGCAGGTTATTTTAAGGTGTCAATTCAAACTTTTGCACTGACGTCAAATATTTCCTCAGAAAAGCTGCTCCTATTCTCCACTGGGCTGTTAAATGTAGAAGCAATGGACTTCATTCTCCATGAACAGTGTTGTTTCCACTACTGTATTACTATAATTTTCCACCATAATCTTGACAACCTTGTTGGCTTTGCCTTACCAGAAGAAAGGGGCCTATTTATTTGTTTTGTCTTGATAAGATTTTCGTTAAGAAGGAGGAGGTGGCCTTCAGTACACACAGCTTGCTTTGGAATAGAAAAGAGGAGCAGTAGCTGTGGCTATGCCGAGAACACAGAAGTAGCTCACAGCTGAATATTTCATGGGAAGAATGAATTTAATAACAGTAGCAATAATAATTATAATAACATTGATGTGTGCAGTGACATTTTACAATTCAGGATGTTTTTCAGACCAACCCTGACTCAAAGCATCCCCATATGACACTAAAAAATGCTCCTAAATGGTTCCTATCTGGAAACGTCCTATGAAGATGAATAAGGACCCATATCTCTTTTCACAGCCTGCTGTCCTACCGCAACAAATTCCTCTATTTCAGTGTGTCTCTTTGTACTGTAATGTGCTGCTAAATGGTAGTCACACTTCATAAGCTCAGAAATGTAAAAGTAGTAATATATCAATATGAAGCCATTACTAGCAAAATGCACAATGCAGCAATCCTGTTCTCCATGTTTAAATGTCTCATTTTTCGATAGTGCCTTACCCAAAGGACTGATCTGCAGTGTTACCCCAGGTAATCTCAGTTGAAGCAAGGCACTTAAGGAATTCAGGCTGTGTCCAGCAGTATTTCCTATGAAGTATAAGTTGTGTCAGCTATTGTGTCAGCTCAGGACACTGGGAAAGCAAAATATTTAGAAATGGGAAGTTATGTCAAACTTACCATCATAAATGTTTGGGAAGGGAGAGCCATCTGTTCTGCTTTCTCAGTTTAGCCAGGAATGAACCTGCTATTTGGATATTAAAACCAATTAATCATGGCTGCAATCAGTTTTGATCAGTAAGCAAATATTTAATTCTGTTCAATCTTTTGTATTGCTTTTATTAAAGCAGGGGGCAGATTTTTAATGAGATTTTTGTTGGTTGGATGTTTGATTTCTAGAACTATTGTCTGAGAGGTCCACGTGTGCTGACAAAGGTGAGCACATTGAGACTCCCAGGCAGTGAACTGCAAACGCCAGCCCTGGGAAGGTGGTATCTCCCCTGCTGGAGCAGAAGACCACTCTACCATTGTTTCTCCCACACTTCCAGTCCAATAGAAAGCTTCAAACAACATCCTTAAAGGAGAAGATCCCTCATCAGAAGCCATTGAGAAGCATTACAGGAGAGACTAGACTGTTTTAGACTTAGATCTCTCAGCAAGGCAGTTTTTGCTGAACTTCATATAACCAGGAACTCACAGTTAGCTCTTGTGCAAGGAGATGGTTTTCATGTGTTTTCTTGCAACTGCTTATGCACAGGATTCAGAGCACTTGGCAGAATTATATGTTTACCATTCCTTTCCTGCAACACCAACAGTTTTCACCATCTGCATGTGGCTGCCTTAACTTTAAAACATTTGGTATTATAATTGTCTCTGGAAGCTGAAAAAATGAGTGAAATGTTAGCCTTTGTAAATGAGCATTTTCCAGATCACTGTGCATGAAATGGTCACTTAAGCTAACTAGATAAAAAGAATGGAAAGGATACCAGTGCAGAAGTTCAGGTGAACTTGAAAGAGTAGATGAGTGAAAAACACATAAAATTATGCTGCAAATGTGTCATTGTGCTCTGTTGAACCAGTACTTCAGTGATACAAAAGGCTCAAAACCGTACAAAAATAGCCTCAGAAGAAACCCATTTCTGTTCCAGACTCAGTTTATACACATACTGAGCCTCACAAGAGTTTGTCTGAGCAATTGGTGCAGGAATTCATTGAGGTAGTAGCTGCCTTCAACAGAGAAAGCCTGTTAGCCCACCCTGAAAATCAGCTCTCCCTGGAAATAGCTGCATGAAGAGACCAAGAGGTGACAGCTCCACTTACAAGAAACAGGCTTGCAATGTTAATAGAAGATGGGGTTTGATTTGCATTTATAGCACAGCAACACTGCCTTAAAGTCAGTCAGCTTCCTAATTCTTAAGGTCTCTAATTAACCATGGAAAATTATAGGGTAGTTAGTAAGACTGCTGGGAGAAGTAATGCTGTCAGAACTTTAGAACAGGTTCATCTGTTCCTCTTTTCTCACTCTTTTTCTCCCTGCATTAAAAGGATTTATGACAGAGGATGATACTCCTTTGCCGGCTGAGGGATCCTGCATATTGAAGCTGCTGTTCAATTATCTGTGAAGCTTTTCAGAAATCTTCAGTCTTACAGCAAAATTCAGCGTGGATTAGCTTCCAACTAGGAAAATAATACATGGAAGCCTTGTTCCTTTATGTATGGAAGCACAAGTACATGGATACTTCCACACAAAATCATAACTGTATAAATTATTGCTGATAATGTGATGTAGTGGAGGGAGCTAACAATTTTGCAACTTAGCCCTGTATCTACCACACTGTCACCTAATCTTTTGGCCTCGTTCATGTATTCAGCCTTACTCCTCCAACCTTGAACCTCTTGTTTGCTGATAATATGGACTAAGAGAGAAATGACAACAGTGAGCATTTTCATTTGAAGTCTCATTTCTAAGTTGCTGCAATATTTGTAGCATCATAAAATTAGAAAGAAAAACAAAGGCTTGAGGTTAAATTCCATGTCCTGTTTCAGTCTTTTTAAGATACTGCAGATCAAAAACCCTATATCACTGCTATGAATTACACTGGCAATGAGCAAAACCAGCTATTGACTTCCCAAGAAGTTTAAATCAATGCCTGTAATGGTTTCATAGGGTTTTGGTTCAGGCTGAGCTGCTTAAAATGATAACTACCCACCTAGTCATTCTATAGCTCCAGTCTAACAGCTCTCTTATACTGAGCCCCTTGGGAATCCTGAGGTAACCTCCAGGGTGTACTCCTTTTTCAAGAGAAAAAGAGCACCATGCCAGCTGCTCAGCACCAAGGCCATTTTACATCCCTGTAGGTTCTATAGGACAAATTACCCATTGCTGTCAGCTGGGGCTTGGGGTAGATGAGGATCTGGGTGGTGGCCTGGCCAGTCCAATAGCTTATAGCTGAGCACAGGGGATAGCGGGACCCTGTATTGGGATGCTTTGCTCCTTGAGGCAAAAGAAGACACAAAAGCATGCTTTCTTACTGAACTCAGGTGATACATGATAGATGCATACTGTTGAGTTCTCTGTCAGGTAAGACAACACCAATTTTATGTGACTTTTCTGAGTTAGTTTTGGCAATTCTTGTAGTATGCTATTGTACTTTAAGTATCCTTGCTTCTTGTGGTGACTGGGCTTTACTGGTGCTCTAATTCCTACCTGTATTGCTTGCCAGCAAGACAGTTCTTACTACCATTGCCAGGGAAAAGCATTTTAAGTCACAGTCTGGTTCACAATATGGTTCAACTGGTGGTTAAATTCTGGTTGCAGAAATCTTGTTGATGAGGGTGACAGGGAAGGAGACAAACACAAGAGTTTGTTTGTAGCTCAGCGGTTTGAGCACAAGTAGTTTATTTGCTGCATAAACTGAGAAATATGAATATAGCTGAGAAAGATGGAATGACTGTACTCTGCTTTCTTCTTTTATGGTTTCACCTTTTAAGCTGTTTTCCCAATGTATTATACTTGCACCTGAAAGCTTAGGCTCTTGTGTGGGAGGCAGCTATATGGAGAAATAAATCTGAAATGTAATCCCAGAATATACCCCTCTGCCAGCATTCAAGGGTTCTTTCCGTAGGTGCAGAGAGCTCTTCTGATGGGAAGGAGAGAAAATGGTCTGCTCTAACATTTTTTGTCCAACTGAGGGAAATACTGTAGAAAAATAAAGCACCTGGGGAATGGGGAGAAAGCAGAGAGTGATAAAAAAATTCACGTATTTAGATTCTGAGATGAAGAAATGAATGATATTCCCCAACACCCTAGCTGATACTAACACAGTGGTAGCTGATTAGAAGAGGAAGCATTTATGTTAATGATCTTATTTTGTGATTCAGTTTTCTTTCAACTTCAACCATCTGTTTTAAAATACATGTTTCTATTAGGACGCTAATAAGTACACATGGTTTAATGCTGCTCTCACTGATTTAAATGCAAATCGTCTTTTACATGGATCTGGTCTGCTGGATTTGGCCCCTCTTTGAATTACGGTTTCTGGGAAATGCTGAGGAGAGGGAAATGTTTATGGAAAGATGTGTTCACGTATCTCTTCTGCTTTAGTTGGAAATGGTCTGTGAAAATGTAACTGAACTTCTTAACATTTGGAATTGTTTTTTGGGCCTGGGGGTCCCATTTATAGCAGGCACATGTCTGGTTTTCTTCATTAGCTGCCTCATGGCAGCTTTCATGATTAAAGGTAGCACTGTTCAGGCATTTCCTTCAGTTATAAGTGCAATTTATCTAGCTATAACTAAATACAAGTCTTCCAAAATAGGAAGTTAATTTGTTGGTGTAGTGTGAAGTTTCCTCCCCAGCAAAGAAGAATGTCAGTGATTTTGGAGCAGTTTGAGGAAACTCATATCAAAGGGGTGATGGTGAATGTTTTGCACTCAGGATTTGTGTGAAACTATTAATACCCAAAACCTCCAAGATCTATAACATGAAACTCATCTGACAGCAGAATTTTTCAGCCACCTCACGCCCTTTTCCTCAAACCAGAGTGTCAGGCACAAATGTAGACTTTTCTGCTCCTCAGTAAAAGAGCTTGTGTGAATGTGTGTAAAGCATTTATTTATACAGCTGTTCAAAGTGATGGTATGGAACAGGCATAGGAAATGGGAATGTGGGGTCCTCAATCCCCACGTTTTTTTTTGACAGCCATGTGGATCAACCTCACTTTCCTCCCAGAGCCCGTGAGAAGCAAAGAACACAGCGAATGTTGAATTTGGCTGGTTCTAGGGGATCTGTATGACTCACCTCTGCTAAAATTAGCTAAGCTTAATTTGTAACTTGTTGTTCTGTAAATACAAAAGAAGTAGCCAAAAAGACCAATTGGGAACTAAGGGTGGTGTTAATTTTCCTTTCTGAAAGACACACTTGAAAATTAAATACCACTCACTGGTGTTTCTGATGAGCAGCTCACAAGATGAACAGCAAATGAGCGAGCTGCGGTATTTTGTCTCTCTTCTTGGTCTCGCTTTAGCCTTACTGCTGCTGGGCACTGTGAGAGAACATACAAACACTAAACAGAAATCAGTGCTATAGGTTGGGCTTTCACTAGAAAATCTCTTTTTGTTTAATAGCAGATGCTGGCCAGTGTAAAAATGGGAGCTGATATTAACCTTGCCATTTAAGATTTCTCTTCATGGCAAAGCTCTTATAATCATTATTAGTTTTACTGAATTTAGCAAACTTCAAGAAATACATATTTTCAATGTTAATATCTTTATTGTACTTGTTTTCATGTGGAGCTTTTCTTTCTCAGAAGCTGGCTGTTGAGATGATATTTTTTTCATCTGAAATGACAGCTGCAGCAGCCAGGAGAGTTATAACAAGTTTTGTGCTACTGGAAAATAGACATGACTTCCCAAAATAGAGTCGCTTTTCCCTAAAAGAGTGACCATTAACTAAATTTTGTTTGATTTCATAGATGGACAGTAATACTAAGTAAATGAAGAATTCCTCTGGATTTGCATTTTTATATCATTTTAGTACCAAAAAAGTCATCATGACTAAGTTCATTTTTAGTGTAGTATTAAAACTTAATCAGAAATGACTGACATTAAATCTGAACGTTGTAAGTTATATACAAGCTTTAAGTCTTAAAGAAACTTATTTGCGAAGAGAATTAGACGGGATCTTCTAATCCTCATTCCATCTGTTTTGGCTAATATAATTAGAATGAGTATTTATAGTTTGTCATGTTCAACATGGGCCTTATCCCAAGAGAAGCCAAGCGTCTGGACCCACGTGGAGCATCAATGACATCCTGCTTCAGTGTCATTCCTCTTTTCTCAGTGGCCTGCTTTGGTCAGAACTGTTTTGTCTCATCCTTGCTTTGATTATACACAGTCAGTGTTTCTTCCAAGCATATTGCAATACCAGTGTATTATAGTTCGTTAGGTGGCTGTCCTTGAAAAAGATGGTGTAGCTGTAACAGATTTTCCAGGACATCAAGCCTCCAGAGGTGTGCCTGTACTTAAATTCCTATGTTGTATGCTCCATCGAGTCTTAGGTGTGTGCAAGGAATTGCATTGCGCAGGAGGCATGTATTGCATGAAACAGGATAAAAATGGCAGGCGCTTGCACATTGCTGTGGTTTATGCCAGTGGTCGCAGGTGAGAAGGAGATAATGTTTGCATGTACAAGAGACAAATGTGGGATTTTAACACCAGTATTGACATGTGCAGTTTAACTATGTTTGTCCACTTGAGGTATCATCATCCCCTACCACTTGATAGCATGTAATGCTGGTGAAATTGGTAAGAATTCTGCTTTTGCATTTGGCATAGTCAGGGATTTGCAAATCATTACTGATAATGCCTTTGTGAGGAGAGGCTTGAAATGGATGCTGGTGGAAAATAGAAGGGGACAATATACTGGGGGCATCTACTGCAAATAGGACAGTGCTGGTGTAAAATTGCTACTGCTGCTTCTGCAATATATTCATGCAGTCAACAGGAGCACAGAAACAAGTTGAACAGTGTATTTCAGGTAATTCCATCCAAGCGTTTTTTTTTTTTACTGCTTTTACAGTCCTACAGTGCAGCACTATGCCAATAAACGAGATTGATAGGAAGTCTCCTGGAACAAAGGTGGTCAGCCGTTATCCAAGACAGCTTGCCAGTTTTCCTGGGGCTTGTCATACTATGAGCCAGATGTAACTCCTTTGGTAGCAGCAGCAGCCTCCAGACTGGGGTCTTCTGACTGTAAAAAGAGGAGCATATCCAGTTCTTGAGTGGAGAAGTTTGAGGGAGAGGATAGCAGGAAGATGTCTGCACTGAAGAACAGTCCACCTGATAAACCATTATCCCCACTCTGCTCTTGAGTTGTCCCTAAGGGCACCATTCCTTGAGATTAGCTGGATGGTGATGCATGAGAAATTCTGGTGGTGGCCAACTGCTCTTCCTCAGGAACAAATGTGAGATAGTCTTAGGCTTGGTAAGTCTGAAGCA
Organism: Forpus xanthops; assembly: GCA_032466535.1. Lineage (NCBI taxonomy): Eukaryota > Metazoa > Chordata > Aves > Psittaciformes > Psittacidae > Forpus > Forpus xanthops. The sequence goes on along the minus strand of JASSUY010036988.1, from coordinate 13,166 downwards.
GTGCTCTTGTTGAACAAGGCAGGGCAAGTGAGATGGGGCAGGTATCTTCTCTGTGTTCATGTGTCTCTTCTGCTATGTTTGACTGATGGCTCTGCTCAGTCTACTTCTAATAACAAATAGAGATGGTCCTGGAAAGGTGGGAAGAAAACTAAACGGATGAAAAACACCCAGTGAGTCCTGTGTTCATCAAACCATGTGTTTGTTAACTTCTAACAACCACTTGAAAGAAAATCTTGAAACTGCAGCAACCCTCAAAATCATGCACTTACTGCAATGTTACCAAACTCCTGAGAAAAACTCCTCAAAAGCACTAAACTAATACACAGCATGCTTTATAGGTCTTGTTAAAAATTTATTATTTGTCTTCTGATTTTTGCAACGTCGGAGCTCCCCTGAGCCATACTTACAAGGTTTATTTTGTAACTTGTGTCAGTAGGAAAACATCACTTAACTGCTGAGACTTTTTTTCAGCTCCAACAGCCAGAGCTCAAAGTAAACTCCACGATAAAAAGCCTCAACAAATTGATGAAAGTGTTGAGGTTTGAATCAGTAATTGATGTGTTAGAAAATACAGAAGTTAATTCTTTCTCTTGGTAAAATACGAAGCAAAGTTGCTGACTGTGGACTCAAGTGAATAAACAGCTGTGCAATTGGTGAGTAGTGACAGGAAAAGCACAGGAATAGAACTGGCCATAAGCAGTAAACCTTGGTTGCAAAATGTGAGAAAGTCCTAACTCAGATAAGCAAAGCTCTAGGAGAAGCCCTTGCCATGGTAATTGAGCAGTGGTGGTCATCTTCTAAGAGGAAGATTACTTGGATCATGGAGGGAATTCCTCCATAGCATTTTAAGAGCACGCCTAGACTTCCTAAAAAGAGAAACCTCCACTGGGGCAGTTCCCCAGTGGTGCTTATGTGAAAAGGGCAAAACCACCTCACTTCAACTCCCCAGTAAGAGGCTGTGAAACTTACCTTTGGGATGCAAACTAACGATGATCTATGCAGTACTCAACTCTGTATCTAAAAAAAGACCTAATTATATATCTTAGACTGAGTCTTTTGTTCACCCCTCCCAGATCATGTTGGGATGCTGACCAGCCTGATTTCACTGATTTCAGGACCAAAGGAAAATAATGTTTTTAATTCTGAATTTTGTTTGCTTAATTCTGGTCATCTTCTC
>JASSUY010036987.1:0-48714 GCA_032466535.1 Forpus xanthops | reverse complement strand
CACCTGCGCCGGGCGGGACGGGCCGGGACGGGCCTGGAGAGCGTTGCGAGGGGAGGCCCCCCCCTTCTCCTGACCGAGGGGGGGGGGGGTCTGCCCCGTGGCAGGGTCGGGGCAGCTCCGTCATGGCTCCGCCGGAACGGGCCCGGCTGGGCGGGGATTCCTGTGGGGTGGGGGGGACACCGCTGCCTTGGGATGGGTCTGAGGAGGGTCCCGATTACTTCATCACGCTCTGAGGAGGGTCCCGGTTCCCTCATCAGGCTCTGAGGAGGGTCCCGGTTCCTTCATCAGGCTCAGGGGGGTCCCAGTTCCTCACCGGGATCCAAAGGGAGGGCCCGGTTCCTTCATCGGGGTCTGAGAAGGGTCCCGGTTCCTTCATCAGGCTCTGAGGAAGGTCCCGGTTCCTTCATCAGGCTCTGGGGGGGTCCCGGTTCCTCACCGGGATCCAAAGGGAGGGCCCGGTTCCTTCATCGGGCTCTGAGGAGGGTCCCGGTTCCTTCATCAGGCTCTGAGGGGGTCCCGGTTCCTCACCGGGATCCAAAGGGAGGTCCCGGTTCCTTCATCAGGCCCTGGGGGGGGGCCGGTTCCTCCCCCGGATCTGAGAAGGGGTTTTCTGGTTCTTCACCCCAGGACAGGCCCAGATTGGGGCGGGGAGGGGGGCCCAGCCTTGCTCCCGCCTGCTTAAGGAGCGCTTGCTTCCCTCAGGGCCCTGCACAGCATCCCTTCAGGTGCGGGCAGGTTAAACCCTGGTTTTGTTGCTGTGGAGCACCCATGAGCATGCGGAGCCTGGGTGGGAGCTGCTGGGCTCAGTGTCATTAATGTTGTTCCTGTTATACTCCAGTTGTACGTATAAATTGCTGCACTTCCAAACCCTCCCTGGCTTCTGATGCCTCTGCAAAGCCCATCAGCAGAAATTACCGGCATCACAAATGTGCTTTCCAAACATCAGATGCCACCTTTGGTTTAGGCATAGGGATGTCAGAGCTTTTCTGGATGGTTTTTGTCTCGTTTATGCCAATGTTTTGGGTTTTGTTTTAACTGTTTAAAGGAAAATTTCTGATCTCGTTTGTGCCTGAACCTTCACAGGAATGGGAGCACAAGAGAACGTACCCTTGGATTTGAAGGAACATGTTTCCTCTTATTCCTTCGTGTCAGGATAGGGGAAATCCTTGTTTGGAATTGGTGCTGCTGCTGGTCAGATATCAAAGAAAGGCCATGGTGCTTCTGTCAGCTCCTGCTTGGAAAGGTGCAAGGCCAAAGCTTTGTTCATGCTAAACAGTTTGGTGATGTCTCTTAGAGGATGCTGGTGGAGTTCTTGATGGAGTTAGTTGAGAGCACAGCGAGGGTGCTTTAGGGGTGTTTGCAGTCAGTGGAGCCTTCTTGGTTCTTGCCTGAGTTGCTCAGTACCCAGGATTTTGCCTTTTGGTGGTTGGTGTTTGGCAGCCACTCGAGAGCTGAATGTTCTTGAGAGTCTGCAATTGCAGGTTGTCCTTCAGTTAACTCTTGGGTCTAGCATTCACCTTCTGCAAGATAAGGCTGAATCCAGATTCAGTTCCTCCTGAATCTAAGGGTTCCTAACTCTGGTTTTGCAGATGGAAACCCATCTCATGTTCAAGAACCTGGTATTGAGGAAAGGACCCAAGATGAATAAGTTTTCTGAGAATTCTGGGTACTGAAGTGATGGAAACACTGACCAAATAGCTGAATAAAATGTCTTCTGTGTAGACTTTTTCTTCTAAATTCCATGATTTCATCTGCATTTAAAATGCAGCATAAAAGCAAAAAGGGGTTAAGCACAACTTTGCCGTTTGCTCTCATTTCATTTGGCAAAGCACACTTTGCTGCTGTCACTGCAAATGCGTTGCTCAGTTCGTGGAAGCAGCCCAGAATTTTGGTTGCCTTTTCATTATTAGCAATTGTCTTTTTTTGCAATGTTTGCAGTGTTACCATCCTGTCTGCTTTAGCATTTGGGGTTGGTCGTAGCAGAGCAGGGAACTGCTGTTCCACACGTGCTGTTTTTGAGGTTGCTTTCTGACTTGGTCATCTTCTACCTATTCCTGCTGGTTGCTTCAGCTGAGATTTTGAAGTTATGATAACCTCTTTCTTGCCCAGGACAGACTAGAGCATGGTGTCAGCTCCTCCTTTCTCTGTTACCCTCACCATTCACTTGAATAGAAAATAATTCCTTTGACAAATAAATCCCTTTGCTTTCAGGATATTCCCCTGTTCTCGGGAGCAGCCAGGTCCTGTTTGGAGCAGGCACATTGCAGAACGCGTGTTGGGTTTGCTGGCAGACACAGACCTTGGGGAGAGTCGTGGCGGTGGGTGGGTGGCCAATAGAAGCTCTGGAGCTGCTTAATTGTCTTGTGAGTGGGACCTTCGTGTTTATAATCCAGAGATTTCTGCGAGTCCCATAGTAACAAAGTGGGTGAGAGGAGGGGGAGGCTTTTTTTTCCTGTGTGACATTGACTCCTTTATTCTGCTGCTGGTTCTGCTGCTTTTCTTATGTGAGACATGGAATTTCAGAGCTGCACTGGTTTCTTAAGGAGGGGCTGTTTATCAGGGCCTGCTCTCCATTTCTGCTGTAACACAGCCCAGTGGTACTTGCTGTGTTGGATTCACTGTTCAGAGCTGTTGCAGCCCTTTCAAATTAGAATTAACTGAACATTAACATGCAGGATACCACAGGTAGTGTTGAGCTGCTCAATGTATGGCTCTTCAGATGCTGGAGAATGTAAGATGATTAAAGAAAATTTGGGTGCAGCTATGATGTGCTTTTTGAAGGTGCTTCTCATTCAGCTGAAGATACTCTCAGGTTTCCACATTTCTTTTTTTTTTTGTAATCTACATTGTTAAAATCCCTTAGTTTTGAGGGATTCCATCCGGAGCTGTGTTTGAGCTCCCTCTTATGGACCTTGCAGTCTTACTTGAAAGAAAAAGACCCCCCCCCAAAGCCTCCTAACTCCCCAAAAGCCCCACGTGGAGAGCTTGTGCTGGCGTGGATGTTACTGGTGAGAAAACGGGAGAAAAACGAAGTTAATGGTGATGTTTGGAAGCATTCCATGAAATCCCAGCACCGCCTGGGGGCTTTGCATGCAGGCCACTTGCAGAATTGCCTTGGTGAGCTGCTGCTAACACCCCATCTCAGCAGAGTCTCTGGTGATGACCTGTATTCCTCAGTGGCACAGACCTGATTCTCTCTGTCCCCAAGTATGTAATTCAGTGCTTTATCAGCCCGTATGCTGGTGCTGTGGCAGGGTTTGCTTGTGCATTTATAGGTGTTACCAAAAGCTGCGTGTGCCTGTGCTGCTTTTGTGAGTTAGCCAAAACCACACAAAGTAAAAAGTTGGTGGCTTTATTTTCAACCTAAGTATTTTGAATCCAAAGCTCCTGGTTTAGTTTATTTTCTTCAAGCAGGATGTATTGTAATGGTGTAGCTATTCATAGGGGCCATTTGAATGAAGGGCACTGAAATAAAAAGCAAAAACCTCATAGTTTGTGTAGAAAACATGTCCACAGGCGCGCACATCCCTCTAACTGGATTGTGCTTTCACATGAGACAGTCACTCATGTACTTGTTCCTACTGGCTGTGGAGGAGATCAGAATGTCTTTGTACATGGTTTGCTGTAGACAGTATGCAAACCAGCATGTAAAAGCTTAGTTAAAGCAGGAATGCCTGTCTGTGGGTTTAAAACTGAGAAGCACTAATAATGATGGCACGATGTCGCAATGTTTCCTAATGTCTTCAGCATGTTTTTATTAAATAATTTGATAGAAAAGGAATTCCTAACTACATAATAGTATTTGGAATGTCTGAAGGATATTAAAGAAATGCATCACAATTGGGACTGAGCCCTCCAAGTACGGAGATAAATGCCTTCAGCTGCAAGTAGTTTAGTTCAAGGTAATGTTATCATGAGTTTCCCTCAAAAGAGCAGTGTTGATTTTTCAGGCTCTAAGTGGTGTTTTTCTTCATTGTTACGTTCCCAGATCCAGTGTTTGGACCCTGAATTTGCACATTTACAAGAACTAGGTGCCTTAGCCTTCCTCTGTGATCTCCCTTTCATTTCCCTGCAGGAGCAGGACACAGAGCCTAGTGTGTAGGATTCTCTGTGGCCAGATGTGTTCCCCACTCACAGCAGCTGTGCCACCAGCTGTGGGCATCCTCAGACAGGGGCTGGGCGAGCATCTGCATGGGCCCTGCTGCTGTGTGGAGGATTCTTTGAAAGAGCCATTGTAACTCGGGGGAGTGAGGTGCGGAGGTGAGGTCCCGGCAGGGGCACAAAGAGTCTCTGTTCTTGTGCAACCCTGCGCTGCCCTGAGCTGCTCTGAGCTGTCCAAGGTAAACAGCGAGCTGCTCCTGATGTGCCCTGCTGGGGAGCTCCTGCTCCAGCCCCACTGTGAGCTTTCTCCTGGTGAACCCAGGCAGCGTTTGTTGTGCTTTTTTTTTTGTTGCTTAAAGGAGACGGTGACTTTTAAAATGATTATTCCATCATTACGCTGTGTTAAGCTGCTTGCTTCGGCTCCCAGAGTCTCTTTCTGTGCAGTGGCCAAGTCTGCCTGTGTTTATGCTGCAGCAAAGCTGGGGAGGATCTGTAGGCACGAGAAACTACGATTGTACAACCACTGCGGGGTGAATGCAAGGAACCAATGTGTTGCATTTCGGTTTTCTTTGACTTCAGTGGTGGAGAGCATTCGCAGTAATTTGCATTTATAGCAGCTAGTTATTTAGTAAGAGAATAATAAGGTTATATACAGTCAGCTCTTCCAGCTCTTTGAGGGGGATGTGGGGGTTTCCCTGCAAAGCCATTCTTTGAATAGCTGAGCTTGGCCTATAGTTAATATCCTGGAAACTTGTAGGTCTCCATAGTGATTTTCTTGGTCTTGTATTTCCAAATGGAAGTGTGCGATTTTGATGATGACTTTGGGTTAGAGTTGCAGATACAGGAGCTGCAGACCTGCAGTGGAAGTTACAGACATGGCAGAAGCATCAGTGAGCAGGAGTTGGTGCTGTGTTAATCTGAATTATGTGCTGGCAGCAGCAGCAGGGCAGAGGTGAGTGAATGTTCTCTGCCTGAGTAAAGCATCAGGCCACAGAACGCTGCAGCAGGAGTTGTTCCTTTAAGCAGTTTTCAAGACTGTGTGGTACTGAAAAATGATTTGAGTGGCAGTATGGCCGAGGCACAGACTTTCTTCAGCAACTGTTAAATGCAGCGGAAAAGAGCTGTTTGACACAGCACAAAAAAAAGGAGGGGGGAAACCCCGAAGCCCTTAACGTGGTTGTGTAAGGGCTGGTGTTGAAAACCAGTTTTTAGCTGTAGCTCGGTTTCTCAATCAGATGACTCCTTGAATTATTTTTTATCATGTAAACTGCATTTCTGTTTTCTACGCATCTTGAATTACCAGTGCTGCTGAGGAACCGACGTGCATTTTAATCTGCTGTTCATCAAGCCTCTCCTTCTAGCACTAAACGTTTGGTTTGGATTTTATAATCAGTTTATGGGTGCTGGTGATTTTAGTTACAAAGCATTTACTGAACCTTATCAAGATGAAGCTGAGGCAGCAGCATCAGTCCTTTTTAAGCTCCTGTAAGCTTTGGCTCCTGTGGTTGCCCAGCACCATGTTGGTGTGAGTTCCAACGCAGTGAGTTGCATCAGGAGTTGACCAAGCAAAATCAAACTGGTGGGCTTGGGGTTTTTTGAGGTGAGCTTTAACCCAGGCAGTTTCCTGCTCTGATGCATGAATTGTTCTGTAAGAAATTATTGTTTCTAGGCACTTCCATGATAGTGGTAATAAAATCCTAATTTGGCAAAAAGTAGACATCATCTCAGAGATGATCAATAGGGATTTAAAGAGAATGTCTTAAAGGCTGAATATCTGTCTCTGATTTCTATTACCTCTCTCTAATTGCAAAGGAGTGTTTTCTTGGGCTGTGTTACAGCAGCTTTGTCACTCTCCCCGACAGCATTGATCCGTCTCTAATGGTATGTTCCGTGCCGGCATCAATACTTTAGTACCTAATGTAGGATCTGAAGCTCAAGTAGACTTCAGGGCACCATTCAGCAAATGTCATACTGGATCTTAATAAACAGAAAAAAAATCTGGTTGTGATGACTGGAATTTTACCCTAGTGTTCTTGTAGATGTGTGGCATAGCTATTGTGGCGTCGAGGGTATATGGTAGCTGACAGGATTGGAGTAAGTGGGTGAAAAGAAGGTAACTGTCAAAATGTGGTAGCTATTTTGTGACCATAAGCGTGCGGCAGTGTTCACATTGTGCCAGTGACCTCAGTGTTGCCTTCGTGTCTCCTTTTGGCCTAAATTACTTGCATTTTGGTAAAAAAGCATGTTCCCAGAGGCTTTGGGGCTAGCCAGGCTTGGGAATCTGTTAACTCATCGGCTACGGTTGATGTATGTGATGGTGCACAGGAGTTAGTATTGAAAATGTGGCTTGGATTTGTTGTAGCTGTTTTGTGTAGTGTGTTCAGTGCTGTGCAAGTGATGTTCAGGAGGAAGATCCCTGTCAGCATCTCCAGTGGCATTTTTGGAGCCAGCTGAGTGTTGCAAAGCACGTGTTTGTCAACCGGGGATGTTTCGAATGAGCTCATTGGTACTTTATAAATTACAAAGTTGTAACAGGGTGTTGAGAAGAGCCTTGTTTTGCAGATTATTTGTTGGGAACTGAAAATGCTTCCCCTTGAAGCAGAACAAGCATTCCTAATAAACCAACAGCATACACCCACAGAAAATGGGTCTTAAATAATGAAGTAGAGGAAAATGGACTGATGCAGTCTGGCTTTAGGCTTCAGTAATAATTCTACAGCACTTCATGATCCTTGTCTAAGAGTTAGTGTTGTGCAGGCAGGTTTGCTTAAGGTGGATTTTACTCTCCTGACTGCTTGGGCTGTCATTTTTCTTGACTACTGGGAAAAATATCCTCTATGATATCTCTGTCAGGCTGCTCACTTGTGGTTTTTCACATGGTTACTGATCACTGTGTAGTAGTAAGATATGTAAATGGCAGACTGCAGTTCTGTTAGATGAGTTTCCAATTAATTTTGGTACCCAGCTATTACTGTTTATGTTGATATTACTTTCCTTGGACAGCTGAGGTCTCAAAGAGAAGGGAATTTGAGCTGGTTTTCCAAAAGATACTATTTTCAGGCACATGCTGGTAGTTCTGAGGTCAGAAAGCATTATCAGTTGTTGTTTGACCTATCTTTCTGTACACTGATGCCTCTTCAGACCTGTTGTAGAAGCAGTGTCTGGTAGTGATGTGAAGCTGTGCAGCATATTTCTCTGGCTCTGTAGTCCTTAGGTGGTGTTTTGACATCCAAAAACTGGATTAAGGAAAAAAAAACCCTCAGTTTTGGAAGGAAAAGACAGTGATTGCTTCATACAGTGATTGTTTCATGCACTGACTTCTCACCTTTCTTCTTTTTACAAAGTCTTAATGATCCTATTCATGGCATCTGTTCGGCAGACACTAATTGTTGGAGTGATGTAACTGGGTTTCTCCTTGTTCCGTCGGTACATGCAATGGGTGAGGATTGTTCTTGTTGAAGTCTTTTAATTACAATTCCACAAGCCACTGTTCATCTCTGCCACCTCAGTGGCATTGCTCCACTAGTGAGGGAAGAGCAAAAATACTATCTCCAATATTGCAGAGGTTTCCACCGGCCTGCTCAGATTCACATCTTATTGACCTTTTCCTTGTAATTAGATTTGTCTCCTGTGCAGTAAAATGATCACCTTGTAGCAGCATTTTGCATTCGAAGAATTTGGACTCTAATGGCAGATACTTTTAATACCCAGAGAATTGTCTGATGCTGTATTTTAAGAGCTGCAAACATTTTCTTGAGCTGTAACAGGAGGGTTTAAGGATGAGCTGCAGCAGGAGGAGTTATTGGAGGGAAGAACACGCTGCAAAGGCCACAGTGGTTCTGGGGTCTGCTGAAGTGGCATCTTGGTATCAGAGACTGGAGGTCAGTGGAGTGGTTTTCTTTGGTATGAACCAACGCAAGCCTCAGCAGCAGGTAACTCACCTTTTCTTCTGTAGCACCAGGCTTTGAAGTGATGCTGCTGTGCTGGTGGGTGCTGTCAGGGCAGAGCTGGGTGCTGCTGCACCCCACAGGGTGCAGACGTGCCCTGCTCGGCTCCTTATTTCCCAGAGTTGTGGGGTTACATAACTGAATTTCCATTCTTTAGCTAAAAATACAAAAATGGAGCATAAAAGCTATTTTTACCCTACTTAATGAGGGCATCTCTGCTTTTATTTCATCTTTTCAGAGGCATTTCAATAGGAGGAATTGGGATGGTTGAGGAACTTCTTTTTTTGTAGAGTGGAAATAAAGATACGTTGGGCTGCTCAGAATGAGTATGTTATTTAGAAATATACTGTTAGCTAATAATGATCGTGACAATAAAGAGATTTTGAGAGCGTTGTGCTGGATTTAAACATCGCAAAAAGAATTCTTTGCCTTTCAGATAGCAAATAATCAATGAGCTTCAAATGTTGAGTCCTCTCTGGTGTGTTATATTGAATTATCAGGCACATCCAGGCCTTTCTCTTTTTGGAAGCCCTTCCAGGGAAGCAGGGTGGCATTTGCAGAGCTGACACGAGATCTGGTTTGTTTTTCAAAGCAGTACAAATCAGGTTTGGTTCATCCTGGAGCTTAGCTTGGCTCTCTGCCCAGTGATAGAGCACAACTCCGAAGAATAGTCACTATTTTAAGTCTGTAGTTTTGCTGTATCCTGTTTTTACTTGCTACTCAGTTGTGACTGTTAAGTTTTAAACACTAAACCTTTGTTCACCAGAAATAGCAGTGTTTTTAAGCACGAGTGACAGCCTGGGTATGAAACGTTATTATTTATTGTTATGACTTTATTTATTCAGGTTCTTCCACATGTGTTCTTACTGATTCTTTGCCCACAAACGCTAGAACAGCAAATAGTTAATTTTTTGAAGAAAGTTCAATGCAGTTAATGCTTAAAGAAGTCCTGCTGGTGCAAAACAGAAATCAAGAGTTAACAAATAATAGCAATTGCAGAGTGAAATGCTGCTACTTCCTTCCCTGCCTCTTTAACACAAGTTAAACTTTCTGGTTTGTTCTCTCTGGGTTCACAAGAAGAGGGTTTGTGATTTGGATTTGAGTGCAGTGTGGACTTGGGGGGGGGGTAGGAATAAGTGTACATTGGGGGGTGAGAGCTCTTTGCTTTCACATGAATTCTAGAGGACACCTGGGGGAGAGGTCCGAGGCCGTGTGGAGTTTTTATAACCCCGTTTCCTCACGGTTTTATAGCTGAGGCAATCTGGGGAGTTGGTTGCAGCTCCTGAAGGAGAATCTAATGGTGCCTTGGAATTTGTAGATGACTCATAACAGGACAAAACAATCCAGTTAAGTGATTTGAGGTCTTAAATAATCTCTTCAACAGGAAGGTGAAGAAAACATGAACTCATGAGTAATAATTGGCTCTCTTGGAGTGCTAAAAGTGCAGTGATCACTAGTGGGCAGGGATTCAGATGATTCCTCCTGAAGCTTTGCTGATCAATATATAATGAATGAAATGTATTTGCCTGGACTATAATGGTTTTAGCAAAGCTCCATTGCAAGTTGGGAGTTTATTTGAAGTCGGTTTCTAGTAGTGACACTTTGCACCTCAGCTCCTTGGACTAGGGCTGCCTCAGCTTTTTGGCTTTGCTTTTTCTCCTGGTCACCAAGGTGGGTTTTTGATGAGGAAGAACCCATGATAATGGCTGCACCTTGAAACAGGGGCAGTTCTTTGCTTCGTGAACAAGCTAGCTGCAAAAATATGGTGAATTTAGATCATCCCAGAACTGAACTGCTCGGAATACCTTCCTCAGGTGACTAGCATTGGCATAGAACTGCAGCTCTTCATCTCCTTTTTCCTTTTCAAAGCACAGAATCATTCAGGACTGCCTTAATTTTGGAGAGGCTTCTGTGCAGCTTCAAGGGACCTGCGCCAGTGTTCAGTAGTGTGCACCCTTTGAGACCTCATGATTGTACTGGTAAGCAAGTGGGACTGCAGCACGTGTGTGATGCTGTCAGATAGCTAAGCTTAATGAGGTTTGTAAAACCTCAAGTTAGCTATTGTGTTGTCCTTTTTCCTTTGATGAGCAATTTTCATTACTCTGATGATGAAAACCCCTTTCTCTGATTCCCAGTTTGTTTCTTCATGGCATCTGAGGAAAGCTCTTGTTTTATTTCAAGCTCTGGCTCGGTGAGATGGAGGGTGAGGATTCTGCTTCCCTTTCCCTCCCTGCAGACCCTGGTACTCACTTCCTGTGAGCAGGGACAGACTGGTTCTGGTCCTTGAATGTATCATGTCTTGATTTGTTAGCAATTTCTGAAGTCTTTGAGAAAATTTGGGTATTTTAGTGCATGGGGAAACCCCTCAGACCTTGAGCTGTGTATTAGGTATTGTACTATACCTATCCACTGGTCAAAGTAAAGTACAGTGTTGGCCTTGTGTGTACACCTCTGCTTTGAGTCAAGAGGTGGTTGGGAAGTGTTTCAGTGTGGCAGAGACAAAGCTGTTGCTCTTCTGTGGCTGCCGAATTCCAACAGATTCCAACAAATTCCTTCCCTAAGAGAAAAAAAAACAGCAAAAATGCATTTCTTTTCTCCTCTTTCCTGAAATCTCTGTTTTTAATGACTATGTTTGGCCGCCTTGCAGAGTCTGTGTCCTGACACGTCCATGTGATAATGGAACAAATACTTGAAAGTGACTTAAATGACAGTTATGGTGATGGAAGAGTAAACAATGATGTAGCAGTTCTAAGAGCAGGGGTTCAAATCCAGTTCATGCCATATGGCTGGAGTTTCTCGTGGTAATTCTCACTTAGTTTGTAGTAGACACTTGGCTTCCTGTCCTGGCCTGGGAGGATGCTCCCTGCAGTACCTATTGCGCGAGGGTGCTGATAGCATGAGAAGGCCAAATGTGATTGGCAGAGGCAACAAGGGAAACTTCTGCTCTGCTTGTCCACACTTCTCTGTTTCCAGCCAGTGCTAAAAACTTCACTTTTATGAAAATAAAAACATCCTAAAGTTAAAAAAAAAACCCAACAACTCATTGCAAAACATTTTGTTGCAGAGCTGCTGATGGAATGCTTGCAGTCCCAAGTGACCCAGACGGAGCAGCTGCTATCACTGCGGATTATACCTTTCCTCTAAACTTCAGACTTCATTTCCTTTAGCAGTCTTCCTGGAGGAACAGCTGTGCGTTTGGATCCACTGCTGCTGTTGGATCAGTATTTGAAACTGCAGGAAATAAGTTACTTGAGAAATCTGGCTTGATGGCATTTCTTCCTGATTGTGACAGCCCGAATGAGAGAAATGCAAGGGATTCTCTTCTCTTTTCCTTTGATAAATGAGTCTGTGCAGTCTGCCTCCATTAGACAGGAAGAGCTGTGAAGCAGCTAACTAAGCTGCTTCTACTCCAGCATTATTCCCTGTGCTGCGTTTGCATCGTTGTTGCCATGAGTGGTTGATCATACAGAAATAAAAGCACAGTGTCACTTGCTTTGCAGAAGGCATGTTTGAATGTGCTCTGATTTGGAGAGGGCACACATTTGGAAAACAGGTTTGGAGGTCCCCTTTTCATATCTACAGTGTGGATTAACTCTGAGGGGCTAAAGACTGCATCCTTGGTGTAATTCCAGCTAGTTTTCAGCTCTGTGGTCAAGACTTTTCCTAGAGAATCAGTGTCTTCTGTCAAGGAACCTACACCTTTTCCTTTGTATTAGAGTAGCTTTAGGTGCTCTGAAAGACATGGGTTGACATTGTCAGGTTTACTTCCCTGTCTTATCACGACATTGGGTTGAAGAGGAATGTCTGTCACAGACATACTGCAGATGCTCAGACAGGAAGGAAAGTGTTGATGTCCGTGTAATTACTTGGAAAATGAAAGATAAAGGCTACAATTGCAAATAGACACCCATCTGCAGGCACCTATTCAGAGAGTGGTGGCTGTTGGGAATGCTGTGGAATGTCTGGATTTAATCATGTTGTGCCATGTGTTGCTTTAGGGTGCACCAGTCAAACTCTGGTTTGCTGATCTCGACACTTCACTCTGTGAGGGGTCTGAGTCCTTCAAACCCACTGGAATCTTTACAACATTGTGATGAAGCCTCATTTTATAGAAGGATAACTAAGGTGCAGACAGGAAAATGAAGTGGTTGCTTTGAATGTCCAGTTTGTGGTTGTGGGGTGAGCAAGTTAAGAGAAACTAGGCTAACCTCCAGAGGTGTTTTTCTGCAAGTTCAGCTGCTTCAACCCGAGTTCTTTCAGGTCGTAAGAGTCCTGGTTCAAGGAGAGGGGCACGGTCTGTAGCTTGTCCCTGGGGAAGAGGAGGCAGGCAGAGCCCTGGGACCGTTCTGTGTGGTGCGATCTGCTCGGTTATGTTATAGAACTGCATCCTCCATTGCTCATGGAGCTCTTCTCTGCTAATAATTGTCTGTGTCTTCTCATTATTGGTATTAATTTTAGGATCTTGGCTTTAATGAGTTTGTTTCTGGGTCTGATGATGGAGAGAGGGACTGAGACCTGAATACCTGCTATAATTAAACAAATGGTGGCTCACATTTAGGTTTTCTTTTCCTTGGCTTACCAGGATTCTCTTCTTATTGATCTGTGAATCCTTTCTCATTTAGTGAAATAAGTCTAGACAGCTTTCATGGAGGGTGGGTTTAGTAAATGAGCAGTTCTTTTGATGTAGGTGATGTTAGGAAGCGGCTGGGTAGCAAGCTCAGAGTTTTCTAATTCAAACTCTAATCCAGTGTTGAACATTAACAGAAGAGGGGAAGAGAGGAGCCAAGCTCTTTGGTGGTGGTCAAAGCAGTTATTTAATGGCTGGATAGTTTTTGACAACTTGGACGCGGAAGAACTCTTTATATGTCATAGTTGTTGGGTAATAAGGAGAGTTTTAGCTGGCAGTTCTATTGCCACTAAATCTAAAAGCAATAACTATGAATCATTAAACTGATGTTAACTTATCTTTCTTTTTAAGTCTCTGTTTGCTTTACTTATCAACATGAGGATTGTGAATGGGAAGAGATCTCCCTTTGAAGAAAACACTTCCACAGGGATTCTGCTGAGTAGCTGACTTGTCTCAGGGTTTGTTTGACATGGTATTTACTATCACACTGGAGAAACAAGCCAGATGAGTGGTTTGGGATGAGTGGTTCAGGAGCCTCCCAGCCTCCTGCTTGCTCAGGGGAGCAGCAGACTGGATGCTTGACCTGGAAAGTTTCTTTCTTGCTGCCCTACCTGTGTAACTGAGGAAGTCAAGTTCTGAGGATAAAAGGGCACCTGGTCCCTACTGTCTATCTTTGCCTTTACTGTAGAGGCCAAAAATAGTGATATCAGTGCCTTTGCAGAGACCTTGCTACCAGGAGCTGGGCGGTGAGTTCATTCCTAGGGAGAGATCAGAAAATAGCAGTGGTGTGTTCCTGAGGATGCCAGATGAATCCCACTTAGTTTAAGGACTCTGGACAACTGTCTTGCCTTTCCTATGGTAGCTCCTGCCTCTGGATGCTTCAGGAGAAAGCCTTCCTGAGAAACTTCAGACGTGACCAGCGGGAGGCTTTGAACTGATTTGAACCACCAGGATTTAACTAATACAGCCTCTAAAACTTGCAGTTAATCCTTTAAACAGAATTTAATTTGCAATTAAGCTTTATTAATGCATTTTTCATTTTAATCTACGCTCTGTTTTGTGCTGATCAGCCTGAGCATGCAGGAGAGAGCTTTCTGAAGTGCAAAGCTTCAGTTTGTAAGAAAGCTTGAGATGAAAACTGCAAGCGGCAGCAGAGCAGTTATCATGAAATCTTACTTCCTGTATTCATCAGATCTCTTGGTGGTTTTTATCAAACGGACACTCCACCCTTTTATTACAGTTATGGGAATCAAATTCATATGTATTAAAAAAGGGCATTTTGACAGAAAGGATTCTGGGGGCTTGGGACTGAATTCTGGTGTCAGGCTCACCATTCCATTGCACTGAAGAACTGTCCAGAAGTCTGTAATTGTCCTGGATTTTTCGGGGGAAGAATTTAGAGAAATTGAAGTGTTGCACTGTAATAAATGCTTCTTTTGATTTCCATCTGCATGCTCAGGACACTTAGGAAGTCTGTAGGAAAGTTGGATGTCCTTTTAGGGCCATGTTTCTCTCCTTTAGTATTACTGTTTTTAACTTGAATCTCTCCCTACAAACAACTTTATCCAGCAAACTTTAACCCAATCTGAATAGAGCAGTTCGGATAGTTCATACAAAAGCTTGTGTTAGATCTTGATAGTGTTGATTCTCACCAGCTGTGTGCCCAGTTCCATTCTCCACAGTAAGGTGCTGTCCTGTTACTCCGCTGTGAGCTGAGGTTAGGGTGTAATTGCTTGCAAGATTCCTGATTGCTACATGGGAAGGTGATGAGTCCCTTCCTGCTGCTGTGAAGACGCTGCTGCTGTTTGCAGATTGCTGCTTCTGCACCTTTGCAGAGATCTATTGGTTTTATTGTGGACTGGCAATGTGTCAGCCTTTTAATAGGGGAACATTTCCAGCTATTCCAGACAACTGCTTGTGCAGAACTGTGTGACTTTTAATGCTTACATTGGACTTCAACTGAAGATCATCTTGTTTTTCTTCAAGCAGCAGAAGAGATGTGCTGGTAGAGGGGAAATTACCCGTTCAGTTAGGATCTGTCATTTGGGAAACACAACTTCTGAACAAGAATGTCAAGCAGAAACGAAATGGTTTAACAAGCAAAAGCTTTTCCTTTACCAAAAGCTTTTTCAGGAAAGACCTGGGATATTTAACAGTGTTTTCAGCTGTCAAGGTGCTGTTATCTTGGCCACATAATACGTAAGTGGACCAGCTGTAATGTGGAGTAACTGTGTGGAGTTCTCGTAGTTCAAGAAATTAATGTATCTGGTGAGCACTAAGTAATTCATTATCATGCTTCACTATCTGAATTTATATAGAAAGCAAGTTGCCACTAATTGAATGTAAGCCCAGGAGATGGAATTGTCTTGAGACTTGTTTTCATTTGAAGAGTAATCTGAATTTTGCTATTAAGAAAAGGCTTCTTCCTTTTTATTTCTTCCAAAATAGAACCCCACGATCCCCCTCTTCAAACCCAACCCCCAGATTGTGCAATATACTTCATGTACCTCACAAGGTACAGGAAGAAGCAGAAGTGTTCATCTTAGTCAACCAATGTCTCTTCTCATTTGCTTTTCTTTGGGCATAGATCCCCTTAGTAAGACTCGAGGCTCCTGTGTTACCTCAAAGCATGACAGTGGAATTTGCAGGTTGTTTTGGCTGATCCTCTGACTTGAAAATCATGAGCTGATTTTCCTTGGAAAGACAGTAATGTCTTAACATCACAGTATTTCCAAATGCTTTCTTATAGGCTACAGAGGTGGGGATGTGAGGTGCTCCCAAGCTGGGCTGCTCTGCTTGCACTTGATCTTCACAGATTGCAAGTGGCAGTTGTTGATGGTCTCCAATAAACTGTGCAGTCTGGGGGCCACTCACTGTTCAAAGGCTGAAGAGAGGAACAAATACAGATCTACATGCTGGTGTCGTGATATATGAGAGCAGGAACAAGCAATCAGTTTTGTTCTTCTTGGCACAGGTCTCCAGAAGTGTTTATCGAAGGTAATGTTCCTAAAATTGATGATAGAGCAAAGGCACTGAGTGAGCCCCGTTCTGAGATGTGCTGTGGTTCTCAGTCTTGTGTGTTTCCTCATTCCCATGGCTTAACTGCAGTGGAAAGACAAATGGTTGTGACCTCCCTGTTACTTTATGCTTTGAGGTAGGTATAGGCTGGGGAAGGCCAAAACATTAAAAAACCATAAAGCAACACCCCCTCCCGGGTGCCTCATAGCAGGTTCTTTAAAAGAACCCAACACCTGTTGAAATAGTTACTTCAAGGTTTGGCACAAATCCCAAGCAAGCCTTTTTTTAACAACAAAACCATATGTACAGGCCAGGCAAAAAGCATAGCTAGTTCTGATGTTGTGCTTTTGGGGATCTGCAGCTCGGAGTTCGAGGGGCTGTGACTCACACAGTGGCACCAGCACCAAGCGTTTCCCTCATCCCATCTATTGCTGGGTTGTGATTGTGTGTCAAAAGATGGCACAAGCAAAGCAAGGGGGGGTTCCTGCTTTCCAGGTGAAAACCGTTTCATACAGCACACTGTGAATGTTTTCTGTCTTTGGGCTGAGGGGATTTATGTGCCCTGTTGTTAAGACAAAACAGCATGAGCCACTCTGTGAGTGGGATCTTGCCTGAATAGCTGTGTGTCCTGAGCGCGTCCGTTCCACTGAGTGGTGTCATCTCCAAGAGCTGTGTTTAGGAGTTTCGGCTTAATTCAGTCCCTCAGCTGTGTGTATATTTGGAAATCGGTGGCTTCCAGGGGAGATTCTGTGAGTTAAAGGTATTTGAGTTGCTTTCCTAGGGATAGCTGTTAAAGAATGTTCAGGGTGATTTGTTTTCTCCTCTCCCCAAGGACTGTCTAATCCATATACCCTAAGTGTTGGCATCATCTGAGCAAACCAGTCCCTTTTCTCTGTGCTGTCTCGGTGTTGTTGGTGTGCAGTGTGGTATCTTCACTGTCAGCACCGCTCAGCATCTCTGCTTGTGTAAGCACTGGCTTATCAGAGGACTCATTGTCAACATGGAAAACACCAGCTCTTCCTTCCCTTCACTGCAAGCATCTTTACTCAACCTCAGGGCCTCTGTGGTAAAGCTGTAGAGGCAGGGCCACCCCTTTCCATCCTGCCATTTCCTTTGCTTGAAGAAAGTGTAAAGAAAAGAAACCCCAGTTATGTAAATAAACACCCATTTGGGGGGATCCTGCTTTTTCTAGTGCTTTTCCCAACTTTCCTCTTCAAAATCCTGGCATTGCGAGGCAAAGGCTTCGCGTCGACTTGAATGAAACTAAAGCAGATTTGTTGATGTACACACGACAGTACCTTAGCAACCAACCTGCATCTAGTCCAAGATCTGAACATTTAGTCTTTAAACAATTCTTTGCTACCAATCTAGGAATGTTCTTGCATTTCAGAGTGCAAAACCAGCCAGTTGACATCTAGTGAGGAACAACATACATTATAAAATACATACTCCTCCACAGTGGGAGGAGAGGGACTTATGTAAGCTTGTTTCTTTGCTATTTAGTGTAGTCTCTTGAGTCCTTGAAAGATGCATCCTTGGGAGTAGGGCTGTTGGGTTCAGATGATTGCAAGTTCTGCTTTATCAGTGTAAAACAGGGCTTTGGTGCCAGCGTGGTGTTAAATCTAGATGTGATGAGTGAGAACAACAGAGCTGAATGAGAGCTTGTTTTAAATATTGGTGCTACTAAACTGAAAACCAGAGAGAGGTCACTGACAAGAGGTGAATCAAAGCCTGCAGCTCACTAAAGAGCTGTTGAGCAGTGCAGCCTTCTGAAAGAAGTGACAGGGCAATGAGTTGACATTGGAGTAGAAACAGCAGCTCTCTCTTGCATACCTTGGACACCAGCAACATGTACAACTATGGGATCGCTTACTGGAATATTGTAGGAGTGAGGTTCATTCGGCACTGAAGAGTGATGCCTGGCACTAACTGAACCTTTGCAGAGTGTCACGTTTAGTTTCCTATACACCTGGTGAGTGGGGAATTCTTTGCTGATTTTCTTTGGTTGGTTGGGTTGTCTTTTAAATCCTGTGTCTCTGCCCTTCCTCCAGGGCTTTTCCTGGTGCAAGAAGGCAGAACTCTTACCTAATGGTGGAAAGCTGCAGCTTGCTGTAACCTGGATTGCTAGAAGGTTGAGCCTTTCATTGAACAGTATCCTCAATACCCTAAATGAAGATGACTTTGATTTGTGTCCCACACACATGAGCTGGTTCACTTTGATGTTAGAGCCATGATCAGGCTGAGACGGGTTCTTACTCCCTGGCTTTCAGAAGGGCAGGTGACACAGAACCATGTGGTTTCACGTGGTGGTTATTTGTTGGAAATTAAATATGATTGCTGACTATGAAGCTGCTTTATCTTCCATCTCTTCACATTATCACACAAGACCTGAGGTGGCAGTTTGCCAGCTAGGCTTTGCAGAGGAGGTTGGCATTCACTTGCTGGAGCTGAGTTCATGCTGTTTATAGATGATGTCCGTTTTCGATGGTAACGGACATGCTGTCAAGTTGAGTCACTTAAAGCAGCTGAAAAATAAATGAGTTCCCCTTACATTTTTGTTCTCTTCTTTTAGTTACAGCTGCAGAAAACCCAATATTTGCAACTGGGACAGAGTCGTGGCCAGTACTACGGTGGGTCACTGCCAAATGTGAATCAGATTGGGAACAGTGCCATGGATCTCCCCTTCCAGGTAAGTTGCTTTCTTCGTGTAGGGTGTTTCTTTCTTTGTGTTGGCTAATGCTGTGTCTGGATCTATTTTTGCCTCACCTAGGAGATGGAAGCAAATAATGCCAGGTGATGTGGAAAGCACAGTGGGGGTGTGGAGGAAGGTACCCCCCAGTTGGGGTGCATGTTCCATGGAAGTAATGCATGGATTCTGGGAGAGGAGAAGGGGAATGGGACACAGACTGGTATCAGAATAGTCTGTTTTCTTTGGGCTGGCCGAAAAGTAGATGTAGGGAAATACTGGCTTTTCTTTCCCCAGCTCTTGTGACTCCAGAGGTAATGCACCACAGAGAGAACGTCAGTATTTCCTGTGAATGCTTTGCTGTTACTGAGCATGTTTGGACAGAAGGTGTTGTACAGGGGTTAGGATTAGGTGATGGATGCTTTTGGGACTCCTGATTTCTATAGTAATTTGATTTTGGGTGCTCATAAGAATCAAAGTTCCTGCATGAGTTCTCTTTTTTTGAGCAGTAACATTTACATTTTTCCGCATAAGGATGTGGCAGGAATAAAATGTTGCAGTTTATGGGGTTCTGCTGAAGGCTGTCTTAAGAAATACAAAGAAATACTGGTGACGTCCTCTAACTGCCTTTCGAAATCCACTTAGGCAGCTGAACTGGTGGAGGCTAAAAGCTGGAGTCTTGTGCAGGAGGAGAACCAAATGGCTATTTTAATCTGGTTGCCTTCAGGGAGCACAGTGCAGAGTCCTGGGTCTGACTCCACAAGGGGCTGAGCTCTTCAAGGTTTTGTCTTTAGTTTCTTGTGAAGGAGGTTCTGTTCTCTTCAAGCAACAGCTTTTCAGTATTTCTGTGCTTGATGACCGTTAATGACAGTTATCCCATAGATTCCTTTAGCCCTGGAGCTAACAGGGGCTTGAAAGTGAATATTTAAACATTTATGAAGTGACTGAAGGACGAGGCGGAAACCACTTGTCCTTAAACTCCAGGGTTTGCACAGTTTTCACACACATCCCCCAGAAAATACCCAAAGGTGATCCTATTACAGATAACAATGGTGACAAGTGAAAACATGAACTCATGTATCTGAATCAGGGCTGAATCTGGCCAGGTTTTTCAATTTCAAGCTGAAATAGGATGAAATTGCCAGCAGATACTTGTTGGAGCAGGGGAAGCCTGTCTAGTTGCTTCTGGTGGAGTGTTAGTGTCTGAGAATGTTGGTTCTTTGCATTTACAGCACAACGGAGCTGTGGCAGAAGCCTTTGGAGCAGTTCCTGTCTCTTTGGTAAAGAAGCACTTAGGTTTGTGCAGATACGTATCTGGAACTGGAGTGCTTTTGCCCAGGCAGATACGTATTGGAGCACCCATTACACTTTGCTATGCACAGTATTTATTTGATTCACTGTCCCAGCTCCAAAGGAGGCCTGGTCTGTCACATAAATACGGGTTTTGCCATGCATCCCAGTTTGGAACATGCATAAGAAGCTCTGTACAGATTCCCTGGACTTGCTGTGGTCTGTCATGTCGTTACTTCTGGTGTATGGGGGATTCATTTGATGCAGACGGTGGTTTATTTGCACTGTCTTGGCCTGTGATTTAAGCAATCTCCAAGCATGTGCTCTTAGCCTGCATGCTGAGCTCCATTGGGAAAGGCAGAATGATGACCCAATGCTGCTTGTCACCAGGAGGTACTGAGATGTGAGCTGGCAGCAGGTACCACTCCCCTCCTTCCCCCTCAGCCGCCTCACTCATTTTTACTTCGGAAGTAAATGTCTTGATAAATCTTAAAGGGACACTGTTGCTTTAGAGCTTTTTCCTTCCTGTCTGTCTTTTATTTTTCAGTGTTTTGTGAAGTTTTAGTTCTGATCTCAAATCCTTGAATGTCTCTCAGGGATGAAACACAGTTCAGATTCTTAATTTTCCAGATGAAGACTCTGAGCATCCATATCCGTGCTCAGATCTGCTCTGCTTTCAAAATCACAGCTTTTTACCCTAATGAAGTACCAGGTGCCCTGTGGGGATGGGGATTGCAATGGAGGTGTGTTGCCTGGTCTCTGCTCCAGAGGATATTTCATGGGATGATTGCTTGAGGTGATTGCCATTGTCTCAAGAGTTTGTTCTTTTCTGATTTCTATAAGGAAGTCAGGGATATACTTGGGATCTTTGCTCCTGGGAAGCCAGAGAACAGCAGCACCCCAAAATTCCCTGCTCTAGAAGTTACCCTGTGATGGGGCTTGGTCCCTGTTTACTTGTGCCCCTGTCGCACTCACATTGGATTTTTGTTGTGACTTTAATATAGAAATTGTCCCCAAAAAGGTGAAAACTTAGGAAATAACTGTTTGCATTCAGCTCACATGCATTGGCTTCCTTTGAAATTCCAGGTGAGCTCTGCATTCTGTATGCTCCAGACTGGCTTCTCCTTTTTTAGCAACATTGTGGTTGAGACCACTGGCAGAGGAAATTGCTTTTCCTGTTGACCTTCCAAGCACGCATGTGTTTGCAGATTTCACTGCCTTTTGGGGTAGAATTGATGTAACAACAGGACAAGGAAGAGTTTGAGACCTTTTATTGTTGCTTTGGAGCTGCAAATACACCCAGTTCTGTGTGGTGCCAGTTAGATAGAACCGCATTGTTGTTCAGTGTTTGCAGCAGAGATTAAACCGAGGTGTTTTAATCTAAATGACTTAAAATTAAGATGCTGTGACTTGAGGTTTCTAATTCAGCAGACAAGGAAGTCAGACTTGCTAAGAAACTGGAGCAAAACACCATGATCTTAATGGCTGAGAGAACAGTAAAAAGTCACTGTGCTCCCTTCCTAGCCCCATGTTGACTTAAGCAATATTCTGCTGCATATAAAGTGTTGGCCCTGAAATGAGCAAATAAACACCACAGCCTCTTTGCATCCGTTGGTATTAACCCAGGTTGTGTGTGCCTAGAGGGAGAGGAGACTAATATTTGCTGAATAGAGAAGAGTTTTAAATAGAAGGACTCTTTAGAAAAGTTCGTACAAACCAAACATTGAAAAAGAACTGTGAAACTTGTTAGAAATCCTCAGTGAAACAGCCCAAACCGGACACTTCGGAGGGAAGAAAAGCAGCAGAGACAAAAGCCTGACATGGGAGCCAGATGGTTCCGTGGCTTGGCAGACAGGACAGTGCATTTGCCACGTGCAGCACCTGAATGGAGGAGGAAAATTTGGATTTCCAAACAGATGGTGTTGAGGGACTCAGCAAAGCTGTTCACATTGGCAAGCACTGGAAAGCTGTGGAGCCTTTTTCCCCCCAGAGACCCATATATTGCTGTTGGAGTGGGACCATTCGGTACTTCCTTTCTTGCCCCACAGGTATTCACTGGGAAGGCCTTTTGAAAACACAGGAGTTTTCCAGTTTCGCCTGGGAATTCATCTTCCCTGTCCCTCCTCTGCCGTCCTCATGCTCTGAATTCACTTACTGACAAGTGAATGCTCTCCAGATAATGGTAGTGGCAGGGCTCAAAGTGGAATCAACCCACCCAGGTGCAGCCTGAGTGAGATGGAAACCACTTACTGGATATTGTAACTTTTTCTAGACAGAGGAGGAAGGAAACTGCTTTTCTTTTTCTTTCAATTCTATCAGTGTCCCCTTAAAATAGTCACGCTGAGAGGAGGGGTGAAAGGAGGCTCTGAGAGAATGTGGTGTGTTCTGGTGAACGTTAGGCTCACTGTGCATCTCCTTCCTGCATCTCCTGCCCTTGTAGTTGAAGCTCTGATTGCCAGCATGTTCCTTCTGGATGCATGCTGCATGCTGCACCGAGGGAATGGACCCAGCAGTTGTCAGGAGGCTCCTGCCACGCTCACAGTGGTATTGCAGAGCTACAAAGGTTGGAGAGCAGCGCTGATGTATGTCAGGGCAGGTCTAGCATGGTCTGCCTCCACTTGTCTCTGATCTCTGTCTGGAAGAGAGCCTTAGTAATTGCTTTCCATGGCTATTATGAAAGTGATAGTGAAGGAAACATGTACATGGTTATACTTGCCCCTATCTCTTTTGAGTTTCATTCCTTAGAATAACACAGCCGTGCATACAAATGACTGGGGGCTGGGCAGACTGCTCCTGCGTGTGGTTTTCTGCTTATAATTTCATTTGTGTCTCTCAGACTCCTTTTCAGTCCTCGGGGCTGGACACAAGCAGAACAACTCGGCACCACGGGCTGGTGGACAGAGTGTATCGTGACAGAAACCGCCTCGGCTCCCCGCATCGCCGCCCGCTCTCGGTGGATAAACATGGAAGACAAATATCCTTTGGCTCAGGAGCTGGCAGGGACACCTGCCCTTTCCACAGCATCCCTTCCCAGTTCTTACAGTTCCCTTCTTCCTCCCTCCTCACCTGTCAGCAGAGCTGCTTCCTGTCTCAGTTAATGTCATCTGCTTCTGCTGCACTGTGATCTAGTCTATAAATGCATACTACTCTGTGAAGTAAGCATTTACATTTCTCAGTTTCCTCAGCTCTAAGGATACACACAAAGCTAAGAGGGACTGAGATCCTTGGGGTGATTGGTGGCAGCCAACATGGCTTCACTAAGGGCAAACTGTGCCTGACAAATTTAGTGGCCTAACAACAGGGTTACAAGGTTTTGATGAGGGTCTGTAGGGATAGAGCAAAGGGAATGGCTTTAACCTGCCAGAAGAGAGACTGAGATGAGATCTTAGGCAGAAGCTCTTCCCTGTGAGGGTGCTGAGGCGCCGGCACAGGTTGACCTGTGGCTCCAACATTACAGCAATCCAGATAATACTTTGTTTTGAGGGTCCTTTTGAAGTCAGGCTGCTCCCCATAAGGAGGCTGCTTGCCTTTCCCATGGGAGCGCAGTGGTTCTGACAGGACCATTTGAATTACTCCTTAGGGAAAGATCTCAAATAGGCTTCCTCCTTGAGTGAGCAAGTGATGTTCTTCCCTTAACTGCTGGAGTCACGTGGACAGCTGTCCGTATGGCACTGTGTATCTGTCACCTCCCTCAGACACAAGCTGGAGAAGGTTGGTAGCACAATTGTCTGTGTTCTCTGATGCCACAATACTTCCACATCCAACAGAAGCCTTGGTTGCTCCCCACCACATTTTGCCATCTGAATTTGCCTTCCTGAATTTAGGATGTGTTTTTTCCTTCCATTATGCTGAATCTTTTAGGTGCTCTGCCTTTCAAATGAAGGTGTTTCAGCTAATGGCATCTTTGCAAAGGCAAATCTTGCTGGGTGTTCCAGGGCATACCCCAAAATTGACTTGTCAAAGATCTGGGTGTTTCTCCCTGCGCAGCAGCTGGGTTAGTCTGCCCTTGCAAGCATTTGAGTTTGAGTCATTTCCCCTCCCTGTGAAACAGGGATGTTTTCTTTTCAAAGACTGGTGTAACCAAAGTGTTTCTAAGCAGTTTTCAGCTTCAAAATTGCATTATTTGATCGTGCATTATCTTAACAAAACTTATCAAATAAATTCTGTAGTGACAGCCACCACTTTATCCTGTGGTGGATAATCTCCATCCCATTGTTGAAGCAATTGCTCTTCGAACCTGCATGAATTTGTTCTGTGAATTGATGGTTTCATGAGGAAATTGTGCTTGGTGTGTGCCAGGTATAGAGTAGGGTTTTTTCAGTGCAGTGTTCAGGTTTTCCTGAGTTGGTTACATTTGTCTGAATTGGAGCCTCCTTCTCTCTAGAGACGATAATTCAGTTTTATGGCCTTCTTTCCAGGACAAATTCTGATTCTGCCTTGCACCAGAGCACTATGACTCCAGCTCAGCAAGAGTCCTTCACAGGAGGGTCACAGGACATCCAACAGAAAAGAGGTAAACAGAATAGTTGTAGCTTGCAAAGCATTGTACTTCAGATTGCATGCACACGTGTTGCTGCTCGCCTGTTTCTGTCAAGACACCTATGTGTAACGTCTTCTAGATCCAGATACACAAGAATTGGGGCAAAGAGACGCATTTACTCTTCTGGATGCTGAGATCCAGAAAAGATCATGCAAAACTAAGGCAGAACATTTTGCTGAACCCTGTATTGTGTGATTCCAAGACCTTGCCCTATGGGGATAAGTAATGTGAGCTGCAGGACCCCAGTGCTGAGGCTGCTCTCGGTGGTACTAGAGGTTTGCAGTTTCGAGTAACTTGGAGCAAGTGTAGAGGTCACAGCATTTTGTGGTCAGGGGTAAATATCATGGAGTAGCAAGACTTCACCTAGTTGTTATTCTGGGATTGTGATCAGTGAATACACCCTCAGAGGCAATGCTTACAGCCAGTACTCTGATCCCATTTGGCGTTAGGAGCTGGAGCAGCTCAGCCCTCCGGCACTAACAATTCGGGTGCCCTCTGCTGGCCCTTGTTCCTGCTGTCAGCTCAAGAAAAACCTGAAAAGCCCTTAAATCTGCCCAGAGAAATTTAATCCTTAAACAATCACCCGGAGCTGGGTGAACACCCAACGCTCAGGGCATATGAGTTGTACTGCAGCTCTTCCATGTGCTTCCAGAGCTGTAAAACATTAAATAATGATCACCTTAAACAGTCTTGTGTAAATATGGATTTAGTGTCATCACTCTTAAAGACTTCTAGTGATGCATCTCTCTGACTGGGCTTTCTTTTGCTGTGTCTGTGTCACCTTGCTATTAGCATGATGCAACAGTTGCTTGCTCTGAACAAACCAATATTCTGGGAATGTGGAGAAGGAGCAGCTTTACAGCATTTGTCTGTCCTAGGGAAGATGGTCCAGATTTTTCCCCATTGGAATTTGCCCTGTTGGCACCCATTAAACATCAGATAGACATCACTTGGCAAAATGCAAAAGGCAGGAAAAACTGTCTAATGCTCTTGCATTTAGAGACTAAATTGGAGGCCAACGTTTTGGAAGTGTTACTTGCTTTGTTGTACTTTGAAGCCTGTGATGTCTCCTTGCTGATTAAATACAACTTTAGTCTCTTCTGGAGTTCTTATTTTCACTTCAGATCTCCCAACAGTGCCACTGTTTCACATTCAATGCTAATAAGTTACTTCAGTTCTCAAATATTTAAAACTTCCAACCTGAACATTTCTTACTGGGAAGCTTAATATGATGCAATCCTTGTTGGTCTTATTTTTCAGTTTTATTACTGACTGTCCCTGGAATGGAGGAGACCACCTCTGAGGCAGACAAAACCCTCTCTAAGCAAGGATGGGACACTAAAAAGGTAGGAATCTCCCATGCCACAGTGTACCTGTTTTGTTTTCTGAACATGTTTAGTTCAATGAATGCTCTGAATATTGTCAAACGAAACAAAGTACTTAGAGCGATTAGAGATTAAATGCTGTATTTAGAAATAAATCACTAACCATTAGCTCAGAAAAGCACTTTATATGTATGCGTGTGTGCACATGTTTGATGATACCACGAGAAACTCTAAATTTGAGCCTTGTTGGGCCAGTACAGCAAAAAAGGTGACAAGACTCTTCCAAGAGTTTCACAGAGCTCTTGTGTAGAAATGTATTAAATAAAACTTCCTAATCTGAATATATCCTAAGCATTGATTTCCAGCAGGATCTCTGCCTTTAAACATGTTTTCCTTCTATTTTAGGCTGGGTCATCGAGACCTAAATCATGTGAAGTTCCAGGAATCAAGTAAGTTTTAAGCAATTTCTTTTTTTCTAAAGAGCACTGAAATCTCTAAGGAAGGGTGTTGTGCATGGAATGTCCTCCTGCTTTTGAGCTTTCTGAGAAGCCCTTAGATGGTGTAAGTGCAGTAGATGTAAGACATGCCAGAACCTCTACGAGTGACCCCGTGGAGCATAAATCTCTGGCTATACAGTACAATAGATAATACAACAAATAGTACGATGTACAGTTCTGTGTGTGGCACCTTCCTTTTTCAAAACAGACTGCACAAGATTTATCCAGGCTGACTTGTAATCAGAGACCTGTTTTCTTTTTCTCTCTCCCTTATTTAGCATCTTTCCATCAGCTGACCAGGAAAACACTACAACACTGATTCCTGCTACGCATAACACAGGTGGCTCCCTGCCAGACCTGACAAACATCCATTTCCCTTCCCCTCTCCCAACACCGTTAGATCCTGAGGAATCCACATTCCCAGCCCTGAGTAGCTCCAATAGCACCGGAAATCTTGCTGCCAATCTGACTCACTTGGGCATCAGCACGGCCAGTCAGGGTAAGAGCGGGACTCTGGGGAACTTCTACACATTGTCCATAATCATAGAATCATGGATTGCTTTGGGCTGGAAAGGACCTTAAAGCTCCTCCAGCTCCAACCCCTGCCATGGGCAGGACACCTTCCACTGGAGCAGCTTGCTCCAAGCCCCTGTGTTCAACCTGGATTGAACACTGCCAGGGATGGGACAGCCACAGCTGCTCTGGACACGCTGTGCCAGCGCCTCAGCACCCTTACAAGGAAGAGCTTCTGCCCAAGAGCTCATCTCAGCCTCCCCTCTGGCAGGTTAAAGCCATTCCCTTTGTCCTGTACCACAGGCCCTTGTCCAAAGCCCCTCTCCAGGTTTCCTATAGCCCATTTAGGCACTGGGAGCTGCTCCAAGGTTAGTGCAAAAGCTGTATTTTGATTGTGTGACTCAAAAATTATCTTTGATTTTTCTCGTGTTCTTGGTGCCCAAGTCTGCTTTTGGGTTTTGTCTATTTTATGTATAAGACTTAGAGGAGAGACTAGAACCCAAAGCAGCCACGCTTGTAATTCACTGTCCTTAACCCCAGCAGCCTTCATCTGATGGCAGTATCTTGAGTAGACCTTTTGTTTTCATCCCTGTGTGAGGATTCTTTTAGAGAGACAACACTGCTGGCTTCAGTTGACTCTAGTTTCCTGTCTGAGCAATCAGGAGTAATGTGAAGCCTTCACAAGGTGTGCAGTTTTTGTAAGCTTGATTGCTTAAGTTTAGAAAACACCCTGAATATAATATTCAAGCTGCATAATACAGGGGCCTTTGGGAAGTAATGCCAAGTGCACTCCTGAACCTCTCACAGCTCTCAATGAGGAGCCTCTGTGTTAAAACTGGAATCTGAAGTTCAGCCTGATCTCCTGATCATTTCAGGACTTTACATGCAAATAAGCCTCCACTGAGGATTGTGATTTCTTAAAGGATTTCAATGGATCTTGAAGGTTGTGGATTGTTATTGTCAGTGGCAGCTGCATCATTCCTAGATTAGAAATGAGGCGTTGTATCCAAAAATACAAGTGGATTTCCTGTGTTAGGCAGGATTCCCTTACCCACTTATAAACCCTCTCATATGTTGGGAAGAGGAAATAATTCTCATCAGGTTCTGACTGAACAGTTGTACTTGAGAATGAAGCAAGAGGGTGGTTTAACTGTTTGAATACGGAGCCAGACAGCAGCTCTAAGCATCCTTTACCAAGTGTTCTGGGCTCAAAAGAGACACTCAAGCAGAGCTATAGTGTGTGTAAAAAGAAATAAGCTACCTGCATAGAGTCAGGCCTGGCTGGGTAGCTGAATGTTTTGCCATGCCTGTAATTAGCAGAATAAATGGTTCAAACCCAAACTGGGAAGTGTGTAATAGCCTTGAAAACATTGCCACATCTATCAAAGACATAACAAATGAAAAAGCTCCACTCATTGATGATTTTCCTATGCCTCTTTGGAGACCATCCCATAGTTTAATCATTGGCATAGTCAGTGTTTGGGGCTTTTAAAACTGATTTTTTCAAACCTTCCTCACCTCTCTTATCTGCTCTTTAGCAGAGAACACAAAGGCTTTGGGACCTTTTTGCAGGAGCTGGGTGCATTGCCCAGACCTGCCCCTAGAGGAGGTGGGGGACCAAACTCCTGTGAGGTTACTGAGACCATCGGGAGCACGTTTGTGCCTTTGAGCTTGTCAGTTCACTGCTGTGTTCCATGGGGCCAGGTTGGGTTTGGAAACATGGCAGGGAGGCAGCCTGCCGGATCCACGCTGCTCGAGCCAGTTTGCCTGCTGGCTCCTTGGCAGGCCGGGCTTCCTGGCTCGCTGGCAGCCTGCCTGGAAGCCCAGAACGTTTGCCAAGTGCCTGGGAGCTCACAGGCTCTTGTGAATTCCTGCTTCCTGGCAGCTCCGGAGGAGCAGCTCACTCGCTAGATTGGCCTGAAATCCCTTTCCAGGATCTCTTGGTTCCTTCAGGGTGAGGCAGAAAAGAGGGGAGGTTTCAAAACTTCCACACTTTGGTCTTGAATTTAAACATTA
Source organism: Forpus xanthops (assembly GCA_032466535.1). Lineage (NCBI taxonomy): Eukaryota > Metazoa > Chordata > Aves > Psittaciformes > Psittacidae > Forpus > Forpus xanthops. The sequence goes on along the minus strand of JASSUY010036987.1, from coordinate 20,154 downwards.
CACCATTTGAGTTGTTGAACCCTACCCCCTGGCAGGTCGTGGCTCTTTGGGGTGTGAAGGATATTTCCTGCCTTCCTGTGCGCTGAGGATGGAGGACTTCCTGTGTAACTAGTTTTTCTGCTGCTTTTTCCATTAAATAGGTGTTTGCTTTTAGAACCTCTCAAGTGCCCTCTCCTTAGTCTTGTTATGTGATCTGTTACCTTCCTGAAGTTGGAGCCCTTACAAATAGAGCAGAGGGTGCTTTTCCTGGGGTCAGTGCCTGCAGCCAGGGAGGCGTGGGAGAGCAATCCCGATGGATTCTGTAAACCACCGAAGCTACTCTGTCTGTTGCCATTTCAAGCCAGTGTCTGTGCATGAACGTGAACAGCAGTGCCTGGTTTGAGTCCAGGGTAAACAACAGGGATCTTCCTCTCATCCCGATGCTCTTCAGCCTGACAGAATCAATTGCAATCAGCTAATGTGTTCCAGCCCGATTGGCTAAGGCACATCCAGTGCTTTGCATTAAGCTGCTGTCCACTCACGCCGTTCACCTCTCATCAGTTGGGGATTACCTCCAGGCAGGTGTCAATAAACCATTGCTCTGTTCCTGTCCCTTCCTGGCAGGAATGTCACCGCCGGCTCCGGCCCCGCAGCACCGCCCGGCTGCTGTCAGCCCCCTCTCCCTGAGTGCCGACTCCCGGCGGCCACAATCGCAGCAGATGTCTCCTACACTGTCCCCTCTGTCACCCATTACTCAGGTAGGAACTTACTTGGAGAATTCCATGTTTCCAAGCACAGGTTGATTGTGTTACTGTACCCAGGGGAAGCTGGCTCTGAGGCTGGAGCTTCCTCCCTCTTGTTCTGTCGTTTTCTTCTGTGTTCATTAATTCAGCCTTAAAAACGGGGAGGTTTGGAGAGGGGACAGATATTACTTTTGCTTTTGAGAACTGTGCCAGAAAACATCTCTTGGGACACTTTAATGTGACTGTCCCAAAGTTAGTGGTGAGATTTTGAAAGATGTTTCTCTAATTCATGAGTGAAGCTCAAATGGCTTTGAAACTGATGAGATTATCAGTTTCTGACCTGGGCTTTGAGCCGAGTTGAATTTGTTTATTGTACCCTGGAGGTGATCTGGAGTCTTTTGAAACATGCTTCTGAACCTTTAGGTAACATTTTTTAAATGCAAGATGAGATTGACTTAGTGCATTTCTCTTAGAGTGAAAGTTGATGTGCTTGAAAGTGAAGGGGATTTTGTGTCAGCGTGGATGACTTTGGTTCTTCTTTTCAAGGCCGTGGCTATGGATGCATTGTCTCTGGAGCAGCAGCTTCCCCCATATCCATTTTTTACCCAGACAACTTCCCCGCAACAGCAGCAGACGCAGGTGGCAAGTTCCCTGCCTCAGAACACTCCTTTAATGCAGACTTCTGGCTTACAACGAGGAGCACAGCTCCCTCCGCTCTCTGTCACGGTACCTTCTACCATCCCACAGTCGCCTCCAGGTAGCCAGACCCAGCCATCCATGGGAATAGACATCAACTCGGTAAGCTTGGCTGCATCCCAGAGCACTTCATCCAACACAGCTTTCATGTGGAAAACCCAGCAGTGTACAGCCTAGAGCCAGAGATCCGGCTGGGCAGACCCTTCCATAACTGTCCTTTGAGGCAGAGAATGAAGTAGACTTAGAATGGAATTGGTTGAATCCGCATTTAAATGTTTTACAGATGAAAACTCGGGTGCTTAATGTGTGCTTAAGGTGGGCAGATGTTCATAAAATGATGTCCATGTTTGATTAGACCAGATAAAATATATCAGCATCGATTTCATACCTGCTGCTGCTGCTGCACTGATACAATCCAGAGTGTTAAATGCTATGTGCCTGCAACACCTTGTAGGTTCCACAATGTGCAGTAGGCTAAAGAAGTCAGAGCTAAGAGTAAAGAAAGCGAAATGCTAACCAGCATTTTTCCAGAGTTGGAGAGAACCAGGTATTTTCTCTATTTTCAATGTTTAGAACTTTAAATTTAAGGAATTTTAGAGCATACATTATTGTCCAAAACCTGTGTATGTGCCCGCCTTCAGATGCTCAGGAGAACTGGAGTGTGTACATACACCCCTTGGGGATTTACAGGCACATTTCTTGTTTGTTTTAACATGGTCTGATATGAAGTGTTCTGTCTCAGCACCTGCAAATCCAAACTGCAGGGACCAGGGGAGCAAGGGAAGGGTTTCACAGCTTGTTCTCTGCTCATTCCACCCCACTAGGTAGGATCTCAGTGATCTGACCTGTTGTGTCCTCCTGCCAGTGTCATAGTGACAGTAACTGGTTTGAGGATGGGAAGAAATCATTGCCTATTGATCTAGCACTTGATTGGGGATTTAATTTGTGGCTGAGTGTTGATAAGTGGCTCTTGAATGAAGCTGCTTCCCTTTCAGGACTGGAAGGGGAAGAGGGAAGGATGAATTCAGCAATGGAAAGGATACCAGCCCACTCAAGAGTGTGCCTCAGTGCTTTGATTCTAATACGTAGCTAGAGATGATTCTGATTTTCATCCTTTGCTTTCTGTGTTGCTTTCCTCATCCTAATCTTCTTTATGCCCTTAACTTTTAGGGTGCTGTGCTTATCTTTCCGAGCAACTGAAATAATTCATGAATAAACTGAAGTTTGAAGCTAGCTTACCCAGAAAGCTGTTGAAGCTGTCCTATGGTCTTGCTGACAACTTCAGTGCAGTTTTTGTGGAGTGATATTGAAGTTTCTTTTGCTGTAGTTTGATTAGTCACTGCTTAAAGTGTGTGAGTAGCAGCATGTAGCAGAAAGGTTCAGACATATTTTCATGAGCTTCACAGAATTTGGTGTCAGGAAGCATCAGTAGTACAGTGTTCTGGTGGTTAAAGTGCTCCTTTGCTTACAGCTACTGGATTGCAGGTTCTTCTCAATCATCTGTTAATTTCTGAAGGAGGTATGATGAGAAGAGCTGCACTTACTCTTTAATGACTGCAACTTCCTATTTAAATGCCATGACGATGATTAATTTGTTCGAACCTGGGTTCTTTATGACCCCAAAAAAGGTAAACCTTTGCAAATGTGTTCTCAGAATGAGAGAGAGCAATGTAAATGTCACAAATACAAAGCTGCAGAATGGAGTGGGGATTCTCAGACAATGTCTGCTCCGTGTCCTGGGGTAAAAGGCAGCTTTGAGGATTCCTGTCTGCGTGGATGTAACTTCCACGTTTATGAGGCTCTTTGTGAGCAGGCAGAGGAATAGGAGAAAGGCTTCCCGAGATCTAAGCACAGGTCAGGGTGCGTGGTTATGGCAGATTGTGTTGGAGAATAAATGGCAGAATTTTTGAGTTTTTCCCAGCTTTCAAGGCTTCTTTTCCCTAATTTTCCCTAAATTGGCTGCCCAGATTGGAATTTTTTAAAAATTTTAAGATAACTGAGACCAGGGAGGAAGTATTCCATCAGTTCTTCTCATGCAGCAGCGCTCCCTGCTCCAGCCAGGCCCTGCCATGCTGGTGCCCTGCCTCTGCATCACTCACAGTAATCCTGTCTTCACACATGACCAAGAACTCCTCCAGAGGATGGTTTCTCCCAAATTCCTCAAGCTGTATATGCCAAAAGTTGTTAATTTTCCAAACTTCCATCAATCCCATGGTCTTTAATTCTGTGTTGTTCTGTAGGCTTCACTCCAGCAGTACCGCAGTAATGCTGGATCCCCAGCCAACCAGTCTCCCACCTCTCCTGTCTCCAATCAAGGCTTCTCTCCTGGCAGCTCCCCTCAAGTAAGGGACTCTGTGCTTCCACAGGCCTTGCTTCTTGTGTTTGTTTGAGTTGAGTCTCTCCATTACTGACCCATAGTTGTCTCACTGTACCTGTGTTGCCTCATGCATTACCAGTGTCTCATCTTGTTTGCAGTCTCATTCAGTTCAGAGTTTTTCAATAGCTGGTGAATTGCCTTTTGGTTGATCAAAGCTACAATTTGAACACTTAAACTTGGTTCTTTCTCTGGGGTGTGCCATGGACAGAACCTCCAGATAGAGCCCTTCAGTCAGCATTACCAGATAGAGCTGATAGACAAGGCAGAGGAGAGAGAGGGAGGGAAATGTAATTGCTTCCTGCAGCAGGGAAACTCCTGTGGCACTGAGTATCCCTTGTGTGGCCAAATGTGTTTCCATCAAGACCTGTTTTTTTACATGAAAGAAACCACTGGAAAAAATGCTCTTAAAATTAGCAGCTGTGTGTTGTGGCTTGTAAGGAATGGGTTCTGAACATGCTGTCTTGCGTGCTGGCTGGTTTTTCCCCGTCTGAATGTATATTCTTCTGCATTCATGTGTCCTATATGCAAGTCATAGCTTTTGGGGTGTGTGGAAGGGGAATTTTTACCTACCAGCAGCAAGGCAGTTGAGCACGTCTTTGAGAGTGCCCCAGTGTGAGGGAGTGAGGGCATTTCAGCACAGAAATAAGCTGATGCTGCTCAAGCAGCTCCATAGGGCTGCCCTTTTCCTAAATTCCACCTATAGGAAGAAGGTGCAGAAAGTTCTTCCAGAGCATCACCACAGTGTCTGAAAATGCATTTTCTGTTTCATCATTTAATGTTTAAGGCTGCAGGGAGGATCCTGTAAATGAGTGCTGCCCCTTCATGCTTTCAAAGCAGAAGCTTTGTCTCTCCTTGCCGTTAGCCAGAGACAGGTCACTGGTAAGCTCAGCAATAGAGCCGAGTGCCAGGACAGTCTGGATTTTCTTAACCCCTGCTGAATTGCTTCTTAACTTCTCTCTCTTTTGCTGCTTCTGTGAATTCTGCTGTTCTGGAGGAAACAAGCAAACTCACCCCTTGAGGCTGTCCCATAGAGCAGAGCTGTCGCCACTCCTGCTGCAGGTTCTCAGGCAGTGCCCCCACTGCTGATTTTTGTGTTGATTTTCTTCCTCCCTTGGCTTCTCAACAAGATATTCTTGGTTTTGTCCACAGACTTGTTGCCATTGGTCAGGCCAAAGCGCAGCCAGCTCTCCCCAGTGAAGTGCACAGTGATGCTAATCTGTCCTGGCAACTCCTGCTTAGGAGCTGTTTTCAGCAGGACATGGTAACTCTTACTGAAAGGAAGAGGGTTTATCAGTACCACTCACTTTAGTATTGGCCTTTTCAAAACAACCACACAATTCTTCATGTTTGCTAAATTAAAAGTAATGCCTCCATCAGTGACCCAAGAGCTGCCTCTGGTGGTTGTTGCAAACATGAAGCTTGGAGAGAAGAAATGGGGGAACTAAAAAACCAGCTCTGGAATAAAAATTGGGTTGGTTGAGGTGGCAGGGACAGCTCCCAGGCAGCAGGATCCATCAGCTGTAGGGTGATCCACAGAGGAAAGGCAGAACATGCCCATTGTGGAGCAGTGTGGCCCTGTCTGATGAGAGTGGGTTGAAGGAGGTGTGACCGGGTGGGCATCCCCCACTCACTCCTCTGCCTGGATTAACTCTAGGTGAAACCATTCTGAGCCTGTAAGTGAGATGAGTGACACGCTCTAAAAACAGCAACCTGTAGTTTGATTTTCTTCTCCCCTCTGGTTCATTCACCACAAATGAATTTCCCATTTCTCCACATCTCCAGATGGATTGGCTCTCGTGTGCCCCGTGTGTGTGAGTTCTCCAAGGGCTCCCTGTTCAAACATGGATTGAAAAGCTCTGCTCGTAGCTCCCAGCTCTGTGTTTGCATGGCTTTCCATTGACAATGCCTTGTTTATTGCTACGTTGCTCCTCTCTAACACCTAGCAGACTGTTCCAATTAGCTGGAATCTGCTTTGTTTAGTAGAATGGCTGCATACTGGATATTATGGTATGTATTTTTAGATTAATAGGGGGTTTGCGATTTGGGGTTTGTTTCTTTCCCTTTCAGTCACCACATCATTAACCCAAGAAGATGTACTGTTGACAAAACAGACCTCACCCAGCGTGTCTGGAGGAGCTGGTGGTAGCAAGATGTTTTTCACAGGGCTGTCGATAAATTATTGCGGGGCTCTGAAGTGTTGAAGTAATGACATTTCCAGTTGATTTCCTCTGGGAGGTTTAGTGCTTGCAGATGTAATACCCGGTGTACTTCAGAGCTGGGGAGTGAACCAGAGCTTGAGTGTTTTGGTAGGAGTTGCTAACGTGGACTTGCACAAAGAGATTTTGGTCTCCTGTTTATTATTTTTCAGACTTCTTAGCTTGGGAATGGTACTCAGTGCAGTGCAGGGGAAAATAAAAACCCTGGATCCTCTTGGGAGCTCTTGAGCAGAATTGTGTTTCTAGTGCTGGTCCAGACTGGCTTTGGTTCATGTTGAGTACGTGACATCCCAAAGCACACGTTGATTAGGAATTCGTTATAAAGCAAGACAGCTCTGAAGCCATATCTGCCACGTGCGATAGGGATGGTTTTCCCATGATAGAGTTCAGCTTGGCTCATCCTCACCTTGAGGTTGCCCCAGGTTCTGACTCCATTTTCTTTGGAAGGCAGGAGCACGTGTAGCAGATGCAGAGTTTGAACAGCTGATCACAGCAAGGAAGCTGTGGCTGCTGCATCCCTGGCAGAGTTCAAGGCCAAGTTGGATGGGGCTTGGAGCAAGCTGCTCTAGTGGAAGGTGTCCCTGCCAGTGGCAGGGGTTGGAGCTGGAGGAGCTTTAAGGTTCCTTCCAACACAAACCACTCTGTGGCTCAATGTGGTTTAAGGAAAAGTGTGGTTCTTTGTTCTGTTAATGTAAGTAGTGCTTTGCATTTTCTCTCATGAGGTCTAACGTGGCTCTTGCTTGTGATGTTTGTAACTTCCTGGTAGCCCTGTCTCACACAAGGGGTAGAGCAGTCTCCACAGCTTTGAGGATCAGGTGATAAACTGGAAGACTGGTCCCAGTTAGACCCGCTTTTCATTTTTACCTGCTTCTAAGGAGGGCATGGAGTGGGGTGTAAAGCTGCAAAGACATCGTCATTGTTCCGTGCTCACAGCTGTGACAGATCACAAATGCACAGGAAAGGCAATCAAAAGCTTATTTTTGTCCATAAAACCCTGTTCTTGGCTTTAACCAGTCTTAAGGATGATCTGCCTTCACGTAGTTAAACCGTTTCTTACTGAGAAGCTGCCAATGAGCTCTGATGGAGACTTGGAGGCAGTTGTCTGCTGCTGTTTCTGGCTTTGTCAGTGGCTAAGTAGGAGCCGCAGCATCATGGAGGTCTGTAGGGCTCGTGTTTCCCCTTGTCTGGTGGGTTGGTTTGCTTTGAAAGAAGGTGTTGTTGCTCCTTTCCTGAGAGTCACAAGGTTGTGAACAACTCAGGGGGGTTTATTCCATCTTGTTCCTTGCGTGCAACCTGCAAATCCACTGCACTGAGACACGCTGCTGATGGAGGAGGTGTCAGGTGGGATGTTGGCTCAGATTTACATGTCCACTGTTGGGGCATTGTCCAGTGGGGTTTTGGGTAGCTTTGGCTGCATTCAGCTTTAACTGTGGTGGCTGGTCTGCCTGTTCTGGTATTTCCTAGGCTTTTGCTCAATTTCCTAGGCTGCTTAGGTTTTAAAGGAGAAAGTTTGGAGCCTTTCTCTTCACATGTAGGTAAAGCAGCTGGAAGATGCTGTGCAAGGGGTTCATTTTGTCAAGGTAGATACAAACTCTCCATGCAAATGGTCATTTTTAGACACTACCTTTTATAGATGCTCTTTGTCAGAAAGTTCTAAGTAAGAAGGGCTCTCTTTGTGATTGGGGCCTACAAGGATGCTGGAGAGGGACTCTTCATCAGAGACTGTAGCAATAGGACAAGGGGTGATGGGTTCAAACTGAAACAGAGGAAGTTCAGGATAGATATAAGGAAGTTCTTCCCTGTGAGAGTGCTGAGGCGCTGGCACAGGATGCCCGGAGAAACTGTGCCTGCCCCATCCCTGCAGTGTTCAAGGCCAGGTTGGACACAGGGCTTGGAGCAAGCTGCTCCAGTGGAGGGTGTCCCTGCCCATGGCAGGGGTTGGGACTGGGTAAGCTTTAAGGTCCCTTCCAACCCAAGCCAGGCTGGGATTCTGTGATGGAGAATAACTGATAGGTGCTCGTAGTGCTAGAGGGGGCAGTCAAATCAGCAATGCTGAGGAATTCCTCCCAAGATCCCTGCCTTTGAGCTGCTGACAACATCCTTCACTTGGCTTTCCCCTTCACTCCTCTGACTGCAGATGGAGTGCAGTGACTTTAAAGTGACAGGTCAGGTTTGGCACGTTGTCTCCTTGGTGAAGCTGTGAGCATGAGGCTGTTGAAGAGGCAGCGAGCTGGGGAGCAGCTTGGCATCATGCTGTGTTCCGATGTGCCCTTGAATTCTGTGTGGGGTTTGTCTTGCACCCAAAAAGCTAGAAATTCCCACAAAAGCTGATGTTAGAATGATGTTTTCAATTCCTCGTGTTGGCGCACTCGTCTGTGTCCATAAACCTGAAGTTTTCTGTGTTCTGTGTCCTCCGTGAGGAAGTTTTGTTTGGTTTCCTCGACTGTATCTTTGTGCTTTACCAAGTGTAACATGGAAGGGTTTGCGTGTCGGAGGGCCCCTCTGACTGTTCCAGGGCTGCTGGGCAGTGGTGGTTACAACACAGGGTGCTGCTGACTGACTTGGAGCAGAACCGGTCGGACGGCTCGAGCCACGCCATGGGGACGCCTGTTTGTGAGAGTTTTGCACCATAAAGACTCTGTTTTGTTTTCAGCATTCTTCCATTCTGGGGAGTGTATTTGGTGACTCCTATTATGATCAGCAGATGACAGCTAGGCAGGCTAATGCCCTATCCCACCAGGTGAGCAAATTCATCTCGGATTTTCAGCTATATTTCGGCCACTTTCAGCTTAAATATAGATCAACTTCTGATTCTTTTCTGTGAGATCACATTTTGGCCATAGAGTTTTACTTCTGTTCCTTTTAGCTTGCAATACTCAGGGATTTCTTTCCTTCTGTTGCGTTCTTCTCCTCCCCACACTCTTTCCTCCCCCTCATCCCTCTTCACCATTGTAGCAGATGGGTTTTAAGGGTATTCTGCCGAGTTTATTGCATTAAAAATAATGAAAATAAACCTTAAAAAAGCCATGGTTTTGGCCATAGTTGCATTTGGGAAGGATTCACCTGTAAGTGGTAACAATATCTACTCCTGGATGTGGCGAACAGCTCGTGCCTGGTTCCAAAGCCTAGCACGCAGCCTTATGCCTCCAGTCATTTGATTGACTAGTGCCTTGATTCATTCAATTCTGAAATCTAATAGCAGGAAGAAACAATTTGACCTCTGAGAGGCAGCACTTGATGGGCAGATACCTGAGTTAGGAGCATGAATTCTGGAGTTTTTCCTTTGTTTTCAAGCTCCCTTTTCTTTTGTTCTTCCAATGTCAAAAGCAGCAGTTTTGGTTTTGCATCCACCCTCTCCTCATTCCCCTGCACTCTGAATTTGGCAGTAAACTACTCTGGAAAGTTCAGTGACAATAGACCATATTTTGATGAAGGAAACCTAAAGATGAATTTGTTTGCCTGCCTCTTTCAATGTTACTTCCCTTTCTTGAGCTTTGTATGTTGTTTTGTTGTATTTCTTGCTGGTTACAAGTAATAATTCCCTTGTGCCTTGGTCTTCAGCTTGAACAGTTTAATATGATCGAAAACGCCATTAGTTCCAACAGCCTGTACAGCCCCTGCTCCACCCTCAACTACTCCCAAGCAGCTATGATGGGGCTCACCGGCAGCCACGGCAGCCTGCAGGACTCGCAGCAACTCAATTACTCCAGCCATGGAAACATCCCCAACATCATTCTTACAGGCAAGGAAATCACAGCCTTACTGACATCTAAGCCACCCGGTGCTGGTGCTTCTCTTCTTGCTTCAAGCCAGGAAAGCAAAAGGGTGTTGGTGCCTTTGAAGGTGGTTTCACGTTGTGTTCCCAGTCTGGCTATTCCCCTTGTGCCAGGTGGCTCACGTTTGGTCCCTGCCATCAGGGGCTGTTGTCCTGCAGACATTCCATGCCTCTGAATTTACTGGCTCCTCCAGCACAGTGAGGGAGAAGCTGGAGAAGCCAAACTTCTCCCTGTGCTGCTCTGGTCATGCGCCAGCAGAGGGTTTGTCAGTGGCGCATATGGGAGCGGATCTGGTCACCGTTGGACGTTTGGAAACAGTTTCTGCACAGCCCACTAAGAAAACTGCCCTGCAGCCCAGATTGCAGCCTCTTGCTGATTAGAATCATGTCAGTTAAGGTTATTCCTCTTAAACCTCAGGGGGAGGAAAGAGACTCTAGTGACACCATGTTAGGGTGCCCAAATTTATGTACAGGGATTGGGCTTTGTGTTAAGTAGTTACAAGGGTTCCGAGCTGCTCTGCCCAATCTCTGCTTCGCCTGAGTGGCAGTGAGGAGAGCTGATTCTGGTCTTAAATGCAGCCTTAAGTTTGATAAGTTACTCCAGAATTGCTGCAAGCTGCTTTATGACTCCTCTGCCTGGCCAGTGTGTATTTCCTGGGTCCTGCTAATGCCTTTCTCTTCCTCTTCCCTGCAGTGACAGGAGAATCCCCTCCCAGCTTATCAAAAGAACTGACCAGCTCGTTGGCAGGAGTGGGAGACGTCAGCTTTGACACGGATTCCCAGTTCCCTCTGGATGAACTCAAAATTGACCCTTTAACCTTGGATGGACTGCACATGCTGAATGACCCAGACATGGTCCTCACCGACCCCGCCACAGAGGACACGTTCAGGATGGACCGGCTGTGAAGCACGGACACCAGGAGCGTGGGAATGACGCTTGTTCCTGGAGCCCAGCCGAACTGGAGAGGCCAGCGGGTCAGTCATGTGGGAACAGGAGCTGCTGAGAGCAGCAGCTCTGTCCTGTACAACATGTACAATGAGTAAAGCTTGTCGTTCTAAGCTTGCAGCGCTGCAGACCCCTACTCCCTGTCGCGCCGTATTTCACCCCTTACCCGCTCATGGCTGTGAATGAGTAAGGAGTTTCTATCAGCAGTTTCCTCTCCAGAGCCCCCCCTTTCCCCCACCGAAGCTCCAGCGTTATGTTGTCCATTTATCCTTTGCACTAGAAAAAGGGCAGTTGGGGGCAGGCGAGGAAGGCTCAGAGCCAAGGGTAAAGCTATTCCTTCTAATGTACCAAGCTGTTGGGAGTGGGAGAAGCGCCACTGTGTGCCCCCTTCCTCTCCCCACACTGACCCTGTGTTGCCATCCTCTGCGAGGGGCCGGGGGAGCTGTGGAGGGGTTTGGCTCTGCTTTGTGCCACCAGCTTGGTTGAGTGAAATGCTTCACCCCTCATGGCCAAGGTGCCCATGGGTGCAGGTTGGTCCTTGGCTGTCACCCTCCTCCTCTCCTCATGCCCCGAGCAGGAACGAGCCTGGCAGCCCCATGGCCATTTGCCACTCAACAGGCAACTGTCAACACTATTTTCAAAGCTTTTTTTTTAATATATATGTAATATATATATTTATATATATGTATGCATATATAAGGAGCATTTCTGAGCACACACAAAAGTACTATAATTCATTACTTGATTAGCATGGAGGAAGGATCAGAGCATTTTAAAGCAGCTATAAGAATCTAGGAGACTAACTTGCAGAGCATGTTCCTAACGTTACTTTGTGAGAGATTCCTGGGCAACAGGAAGGGCATTTCTGTAGCAATGCCTGGCTCAAATCACGACTATTTCTTATGGTTTATTTTTTATTCTTATTCATTACTTATTCTGTTACCATTATTTATGATCTTTTTGTTTTGTTCTGTTTTATTTAAGTGTTTGGATATTAGGAAAGTAGCTAAACTACATACAGCCAACTGAAGCACTCTACCGCATCCTTGTACAGTCCATCTTTTTGTGTTTTTATTCCAGAAATATATTATATATATTATATATATAGGTATTTTTAACTAACTGGAATTTTAAACAGATGTTGAGCAGAAGTAAGGAAGCTTATGGCAAGTCTGGATGTGTTCCTTTTGTATAGTCCAAACAGGGTGGCAGGAACCTCACTCTTCCTTCTCTCACCCTGGGGAAGAACTGGCTTGCTCCGCAGTGCTGTGTCCTCGAGCAGGTGGAGAGTCTTGAGTTCATAACAGGTTATTTCTGTTAGTCCTTGTTCATCTGGGCTGCAGCATCACAACAGAGTGAAACCCCCAGCCCAGCCCTGACGCTGCAGCAGGGCTGTCTCCTTGGTGGTGGGGGTGAATTGATGGTGAGTCCCAGGTCTTGTTCCCAATATGAAAAACACCTGTAAAGACTCACGAGGGGTCCAATGGGCTCAATGCGATTGTCAGGGGCCTGTGAAAGCATTGGCTTGGTTACACTGTGACCTGTGCAGTGCCACAATGTGTAGGCACAGGGCCCTCCTCCTGACACAAGTGAGGGATTCACATTGCTTTGAGTCTAACAAATTCAAGCTCACATTGCATCTACCACAGCCTGTCCATGAGCTGAGGGGATACCTGCTGGAGCACAGCCCTCCTGCACAGGAGGGGACCAACGCCCTCAGCAGTTTGGGTTACATACACCCCAAAGAGGAGGGATGGATGAGTTGCCCTCTCCAGACGAGCTGTGGGTTGTTAGTTCCCCCCTGACGTGGCAGTTCCGCACCCGCTCGGGGTCTGCAGCAGCTGGATTTGCTTTGTGGTCCAAAGCTGTGTCCGTTCTTTCTTGTAAGCCAGACCCATCCCATCAGCAATCCCACCCGTCCCCTTCCCCTTGAGCAGGGCTCTCCTTGCTGTTGGCAGTGAGCAGTGGTGAAGGTCTGCGGAGGAGCTGGGCTGCTCCTATGCGTTACATTGGGTTCTGTGTGCTTCCAGAAATGGGTTGGACCCTGTCCTGAGTGCCAGACGAAGGCTCTGAGCAGAGGCTCTCGGGGTCTGACCTGGCTGCGTGTGTTTGCTCATGTGCGTGCCATTAGTTGACCATTTGCACTAAAAAAAGATGGTTTGTTTTCTTTCAAGCCCTTTCCTTACGTGTGTCTCTTCTGTTCCTTCCCACCCCACTGGAAGGTTTTCCTGCATCTCTGTTGAAAACGTTTGGGGTTGTTACGTCAGGATTTAAGCCCAATAGTACGTGTGAACTCCTGGTGTCTGCTTATTTCAGATTGCTAATGCTTTCTTAATTTAAGGAGGAGAAACAGAAAGGTAGCATTGAACAGGAGGATCCCCTAAAAGACCAGGATCACTGGGGCACGGGTGACTCGGAGTCCTGGGCTCTGGAACAACCAAAAGTGCAGCGTGAGTTGGATCCTCTTCCCGCAGTTCCCATCGCTCCTCGGCGGTGTCGCGCTCGCGTTCCAATGACTCTCCTGCATGGAAGTGCTCGTTTGTGATCTGTTTGTGTTCTTAGTTTGAAACCAGAGTCACTTCAGAGTGAAGCCCCTGAGTAGGAGACGAGATTCCTCACTGGAGACTTTTACAGGGAGCTGTTGCTAAACGCTACCTTCTCATTGGTTTGTAAACTACACGTGTACATAAGAGATCTTGTTTATTAGACTTGTAAGTAGACATTTAAAATGGCCTTAATTTAACAAATAACACGTCTGGATGCAACTGTCACAATTAGGGACCATGGAGTTGAGAGAAATCCAGGTTGTGTTCCTGCCACGCGGGGCCAAGGGCGCTGGGAGCGGGATGGGAACTGTGCTGCAGCTCAGAGCAGGCACGGGCTGCTCCTGGCACCAACCCTTTGAAAACCAGCGCTTGGAGAGGAGCTTTTCCCTCCCTCTCCCATTGAAATGTCACTTCTTCAATGCCTGTACACTCAAGGCTGGTTCCAAAGCCAACCTGCTCTATGAGGCTGTGGCATCCCGTGGCTGTGGGAGCGTGGAGGGGATCCCAGTGCTTCTGGAGCAAGCAGTCTGATTTGATTTGGGAAGCTCAATGGCTCTGGTTCCATCCTCACTGTGCAGGTGGAGCCCTGGGGAATGGCTGCCCCTTCCCATCCTGGGATGGAGGAGAGCAGAAACAGAAAGATCACTTGGCAAAAAAGAAATAGATAGGTATAAAGAGGAGTAGTATTTGTAACTTGTTGACTTAAGTGATGTTGAAGCTGTCTGGTGTCTCAAAGGGTTACTGTCCAAACTTACCTGCTGAGTGACCCCTGCCCCCTCCCAACACGTGTTTTTATAGCTCTAGATAGAACTGCATATTACAAAGCTCCCAAGCTAGACTGTTGCATTTGCCAATACAATGGGGAAATAACAGGAATAAACCTTCAGTGCATCAAATACTGTGATTCCCAAGTGGAAAGCTGAGCTTGTGCTGCTTGCAGGGGGCTCTGCCCTTGTATGTATGGTTGTGCCACGCTTGGCGCCGGCCCCACAGCCCCTGCACACAGAGGTGGGGGGTTCCTTTTCAAGAGGGGAAAAGCTTTCCAGACAGAAGAAACGGTTCATTCTTTGTACATTTTATGACCTTCTTTTGAATGGAATTGATTTTTGTTTCTATAAATAAAAAGAAGTGTGCCTGAGGCCCGGGGGTGAAGCCAGAACGGTGCTCGTGGGTGAACCTGCAGCTAGAGAAGGAGCTGCCCTCCGAGTTTGCCTAAATCAGCATCCCCGACCTTAGAGAATCCCTTAAAGCGCCCTCCAAACCAAGCTCTGGACTGTGCTGCTTCATTAAAAGCTTGGATTTCTGTAGAGACACCTCTTGAGGCCGGAGGTCCCTCCTGGTATGAGCACCATGCTGCCCCTGGAAACCCCCTCTGTGCATGAAGGAAGCGGAAGCTCCCGTCCCGTCGGGGTTCCATCAGCGTTTATTCCTCTGCAGAGCGGCCCCCCCGTCACTGTGATGGCAATGTGAAAGCGCAGGTAGCGTTTGTTCTGTGTCCTTTGTATAAACCCCCCCCCAAAAGCCCTTTAAAAAACAACCGAATCGATTTGTAGTTGTTCCTGTCCTTTGTATTTTCAGTTGCATCTTATTTCTACGGCGCAGTGTAGGCATGGATTGCATGTCGGTTTTCTATGCGGGCACCATGACATTCTAACTGTGTATTATAAATCATTTTTACCTTTTTAAACAGAATCATTGTGTGGAATTTCTATACTGCAAACCAAAACACTACATTACGTACTCATTTGTGTTATTTATTTTGCTAGGGGGGGGCGGGGGGTGGTTTTGACTGTGGTGTATCACCTTCTGTGGGCTTGACCAATTTTATCAAAATAAAGGCCTAAAGGGGTAAAATAACATTGGCTCTTTTCTTCAGTGGCTTGACTGCGTTGTAGAGAGCATCAAGGGAGCAGCTCCGTAGCGTAGAGGATGTGTATGGCACCAAAAGGCATCTGAGTGGTGGAGCAGCTCCGCATAGCGAGGGGTGAGGTGTGATTTGAGTCTCAGGTGCTGAGGTGATGTGGGTAAGTGCATAGGGAGGCTGGAGACCTGAGGCTGAGCCTCCAGGCCCTGGGTTCAGGAGCCCATCCGGGGGGTCAGCCCTTGGCCCAGCCCTGCAGGTCCCTTCTGGCGGGATCTGAACTCCAACTCTTCCATGATCCTGCGGCTCTGATGCCTGAGCTGGGCAGCGCTGATGTTCTGTGGATCCCATGATTCTGTGGCTCCAGGCGTTCGGTTCTGTCTGAGCACAGGTAACGAGACCAAAGAGAACAGACGAGCAGGGGCCTGCCCCCCTTTTCTGTGCAGGTAGTGAGGCAGAGGGGTGTCCCCAGCCTGGGGCTGCCGCTGCCCCGGTGGTTTGTATCCCTGCAGCAGCCACAGCTCCGTCACTGCTCAGTTTTGAAGGCAGCTTTGGGAGCAGAGTGGTTTTGAGGAGCTTTGCACATCACTGTGGTCCAAGGGTCCCCATTGCACGGGTTGGCTGTGGAAGGTGGTGGTGAGGAGCTTTGCACATCAGTGTGGTCCGAGGGTCCCCATGGCACGGGGAGGCTGCAGAGGTGATGGTGAGGAGCTTTGCACATCAGTGTGGTCCAAGGGTCCCCATGGCATGGGGAGGCTGCAGAGGTGGTGGTGAGGAGCTTTGCACATCAGTGTGGTCCAAGGGTCCCCATTGCACGGGGAGGCTGCAGAGGTGGTGGTGAGGAGCTTTGCACATCAGTGTGGTCCAAGGGTCCCCATGGCATGGGGAGGCTGCAGAAGGTGGTGGTGAGGAGCTTTGCACATCAGTGTGGTCCGAGGGTCCCCATGGCACGGGGAGGCTGCAGAAGGTGGTGCTGTTGTGCTGGCAGCCTTTTCCTGCTCATCCTTACCCTGGCTGTCTGCTCAGAAGCAGCTCAACCTCTTGCTTCAATGTTCTCTCACCTCGTAATGAAAAAGGGAAAGGCCTGAGCAGCGTTTGGGTTGCTTTATCCTGATTCTTTTCACTTCACATATTGCCCTTAAGTAGTGACAGCACAGAGCACACGCTGTGCATGGAGTATCTGCTCTGTTACCTGCTTGCTGGAGGCTCGTGGTGGTCGGTGTCGGTGTTTGCTGGGTACAAAGGTCTTGTTCTGTGGATTGTGTTTCAGTTTGCTTCTTGGTCCAGGGTGAAGGTGACGCAGTTTGGGACACAAAACCCACGTGGCAAGAGTCGCATCCTTCGTTTCAACCTTCCCTGTGGTGGCTGCTGGTGTACACAGGCAGGAGTGACAGTGCAATGGCAGTAGTTGGGGGAGCCCGGGGGGGGCAGGATGAAGGGTCAGTCACGTTTTCCTGCCCTCCTCTCTCCAGGTTTTAGGAAGCCAGGACCTACAGGCACACATTACCATGGCTTGTTCCGGAGCGTGGCCGTGTTGGTGCTCAAGTCATCGCTGGTTCCAGTCTTGTTTGCTTGAGCTCAAAGGTACAAGTAGGAAGTTGAGCTGTTGGGCTGCTCAATGGGAGCAGAAGCCCCCCCTTTCCCATCCGCCTGACAGCTCTGTGTGCAGAAGGGACGGTGGTTGGAGCTGCTGGAGGGGTTCCTCCTCCTGAGGTGTGTTCCAATAGCGATGGCAGCTTTTGGGTCAGTCTGGACCCACAGCAGAGCCCCTGCGCTCCCTTTGGAGACCTCCCTGGAGGAACTTCATCCGGGTTAACGCAGGGGACGTGGATGCTCGTGGCCTGGCTCTGGGGGAAGCAGCACCTCCGTGTTCACGCGCCTTTTGTCGCGCTCAGACTGTTGGGTTTTGGTGTGCGTTGGCTCAGGTCTTTGTTTCGTGCTGTTCAGATCCGGTGTGTGCTGTGTCAGGTGCTGGGACCAGCGGCTGTTGTCTGGTTGTTGTCTCACAGCGTTAGATCCTTCTGTTTGATGTCTCCTGAGCCCCAGGAGCTTGGGGCGGCTCTGCTCTCACCCTTACCTCGCCCGCCGCCTTCCTTGGGGGATCCTTCAGTAGATCCATTGGGATAACCAGGACTGAGGACGCAGCATCCTCAGCCCTCCCCACTCCTGCCTTGGAATTGAGCTTCACAAAGAGAGGAGGCGGTGCTGAGGATGAGGCAGAGCTGCAGCAGGCTGTGCGTGTGCTGAAGTCCTGGGAGTGGGCGGCCGTGGAGGCCCCGTGGCTCTGGTCCTGAATGGAGCCCACTGGGATCTGCTTTTCCCACTGTGGAGCTGGGAACCAGCCGGGCTTTCCCAGAGCAGAGCCCCTCGGTTTACAGCTCCCCTGTGGGTTCATCCCTTCCATGTGCAGTCGGAGCTTTTCCCTCTCACTCCGCCTCAGTTGTGGCTGTATGGGAATGGGAGCGCTGGGGGAGGTTCGGCTGATGGAAGAGGTTTGTGTTGGTGAGGATGAGTGTGTGCACAGCGCCGGTCCTGGACACGGTGATGGTCGGAGCGGGATCCCCAAAGGGTGTCCCGGGATTCAGCTCCGCGCTGTGGCTCTCCCATGGCTCTGCTCCGGGTGTTTGTACCGCTCCGGGGGGGTCCTCCGTTCAGCTCTTTGCTGCTGTGGTTTAGGGGGGAAGGGGTGGAAGGTCTCTGTTTGTGCATCCCCCCCTTGGGCTGTGTTTGCAGTGGGAATGGTGATGCTTTCTGTATTCCCATCTGGAACTGTACAGGCTTAAACTTGCAGCACCTGAGTGGAATCCTTTTGTACAAAGAGGGATCTTAATGCCACAAAGTCTGTGTTGTTGGGAAGGGTGAGCAGTGCCCAAATGGGCTCACGTGTGAGCTGTGGCACAGACCCCGTTTGACAGGGAAGGATTCAGCTCGGCTCACTTTGGGATTTCTGAGGCATTAAATGTATGGGGGAAGCTTCTGGCCTCGCACTGTAGGTGAATATAAAAGATGATTGTACTCATGGGGTGAATCATCACGGGGCACCGGGCTCGCTTCCTCCCTGCATCCCAAACACTCCTGAGCACTGCTGGCATGAGCATCGGCACAGTCGGAAGAGAACTGAGTGAACGGCGCTAGCGACAGATGTTGGGTCAGCAGCACCCAGCGCATCGCATGCTGCTTCAGTGAGCTCTTAACTGAGAGAGGAGACCCCGAGGCCTTATCCTGGGGAGGGATTGGACCTTGAGGCTGCTCCTGGTGGTGCTGGGGCCTTGTGCGGCTCACGGAGCTCGATGGATGCGTTTCAGGCAGGATAAGTGCTGAGCGTTTCCTGTGCTCAGGAGCTGTGGGTTCTCTCCTGATTCATGCAGTGCTCAGCTCCGGCAGCGGTGGCACAGGACCGCTGCAGCGGTTGTCCCTGCAGCAGGAAAGTCCTATTCATTGTGTGTGTCCCTAGGCGAAGTGGCACCCGAAGTTGGCTTTAAGTGTTTGCGATCTGATGATGTGAAAAAGCAGCGCAGCTCAATGTACATTCTTCTCAATCCTTTTTTTTGTGTGAAGGCTTTTGTCTTTGTACCTTTGCATTATTTGTAAATGAAATGTAATAAAAGTTCAACTGCTTTTGGCTCTGTCTGCTCTGCTTTTCCTTCGCTTCCTTTGTGGGTCGGTTGCTCCTTGGCTGCTGCTTCTCAGGGTTGAAACGATGGTGTTGCAGTGCTCGTGTTTGGAGAGGAGCGGTGGAGTTGAGTGCCCCGGCTCCTGGCAGTGCTGAACCCCAGCTCCGTGTGAGGAAGCTGCATCTGCTTGGAAGGATGCGGGGGTGACAAGTCTCGAGCCTGGAATTGTCACCAGCAGCATCCCGAGTGCTGATGTCTCTTGGGGCCAATGTGGCGATGGTCTCAGCTTCACTGAGGTTTCGGTTCTTGGCTGCTGCGCAGCTTTAGGGCTGTGTGGGGTGAGGAGAGTCTGAGGATTGAGTGTGTAAGTGCTCAGCCTGGCCCGCTTCGCTTGGCCTTGGCCTTTACCTGGCTGTAGTGTTTGCCACAGGAGCGCGTGCCTCGGGTGGCTCATGGAGATGAGCAGAGGCGCCGTGACCAGGGCAGGATGTTAACGACGGTGCTGGGTCAGAAGGACACCAACGGCTGCATCGCTCTGGGGTGGAATGGATCTGCTCTGGAGCTCGGTTTGTGCTTGGCTGTGGGAAGGATCCTCTACACAGAGAACCTGTGCTTTGTGGGAGTACGTGGGACACTGCTGGGACCGCTGTCAGTGAGGGGTTGTTCATTCCTGCTCTCGGCTTGGAACCATCTCCGTCCAGATCCACTTGGGAAGCGGTTTCTTAGAAGCTTATACACTGCCCCTTCCCATCTGAGAGCCCTTGTGAGGAGACGGAAGGTGTGCTCACACGCTGCTGCCTTGGGAGTGTGTAACGGGAGCAGCATGGCCCGCGCACAGCATGGATGCTACAGCCTTGCTGTAGAGTGGAACTGTACCAAGCTTGCAGAGCTGCACTGCTGAGTGTTCCACAGGAACTTGGAGCAAGTTTCAGTGTAACAGACGTGAACCCCTTACCTGATGTGCTTGTATTGGCTCTTGAGGTACTGGGGATTTACACTAGTGCAGGACTGAAGCCTTCCCCATTGCAGCTCGGGATGCTCTGTGTCTGCTCTCTCCAGCTCAAACAAGCACCAAGGCACCAATGGCTGTGGCATTCCCTAGTCCTTGCCTGTTCAGCTGTGGGAGCCCTGTCTGGTGCCCTAAGACAGATCCCCCCTAAAGCTTTCCTTTAAAGGTAACCCCCCCGAAGGCCCAGGAGGGACAGTGTGAGCAGAGTGAGGGTCTTGCAGGGGAACACGGCCCTGTGTGTTTGTACTAACACTGATAACTGCCATGGTTTGAGGCCCCTCAAACAGTTCTGCTCACTCCCTCCTCTTTCTTCCTCAGTCCCGGGGAAATGGGAAGGAGAATCAAAAGAATGCAACTCCCACAGGTTGAGATAAGAACAGTTTAGTAACTAA
>JASSUY010036986.1:9404-23947 GCA_032466535.1 Forpus xanthops | reverse complement strand
CTCCTCTATTACTTGCAGAAGGAAGTTGTCTTCCACACAACTGAGGAACTTCCTGGATTGCTTATGCCGGGCTGTGCTATCCCTCCAGAAGATATCAGGGTGGTTGAAGTCCCCCATGAGAACGAGGGCCTGCGAGTGTGAGACTGCTCCTATCTGTCTGTAGAGCTCTTCATCCACAGAGTCCTCTTGATCAGGCGGTCTGTAACAGATCTCCACAGTAATG
The DNA here is from genome assembly GCA_032466535.1 of Forpus xanthops. Classification (NCBI taxonomy): domain Eukaryota; kingdom Metazoa; phylum Chordata; class Aves; order Psittaciformes; family Psittacidae; genus Forpus; species Forpus xanthops. The sequence goes on along the minus strand of JASSUY010036986.1, from coordinate 23,724 downwards.
TCTGCCATCACTCTTCTCCCTTTAACCCTGACCCACAAACTCTGTTGACTGCTCACCTGTCCCTAGACAGAGTTCCTTACTCTCCAGCCTATCCCTTACATAAACATATAAATGTGACAAAGCTTTTTTCCTCCTCAGTCTACATAATTGTACTAGGATTGCTGTTAAAAGCAACTTGCTCAAACAGAAAATACCAGCTCTTCTTTTCTTATAACATTTTAATGACACTCTCCTCCCCAGTAAAAGCATCTTAAAAGCAATCCCTCCAGACAACTGGGCTTGCCCAAGTATGAAGCCAACAGAAGAAGAAAGCTTAATGTGTGTGCAGTGAGCTGGGGGGTTTTCTGCCTTCTTTTGTTTTATTCAGTGACTCAGAGCTGTGGATTGTTAAATGGGGAATTGGTGGGGTTTTTAAAACCCAGAGAAGGCTCCAGTTCAACTCTGAGATGTCTGAGCTGGATGCTGATTTCTGTCTTCCATTGCAAGAAACTCCAGCATACAGTAACTGTCATCGGTAGTTACGTCCTTGAGTCACAGACATCCTAATTAACAAGGGTTAACAGAGGGCAAGCACAGACATGCCACCAGTGTTGCTCCTGTAAGCACAGTCCAGACCATGAAGCGGTGTAGATGTGCTGCTAACGTTTACCAAATGCTGCTGTGATGAGGAGGTGATAGGAATATCTGAACTCTTACAGATAGAGGGGATTAGCTGCTTGGTATATAAGTAAGAGACCTTATTTGACATGTGTTTCTGTTGGAAAACCTTGTGTAAATCCTCAACTAACTTAGCAAAACACACTTGCTCGAGCTTATTGTTTCTTTCCGTTTTCCTATGCTGATGTTAAGCTGATTACATCCTTGGTAGAAGAAGTCTCCCACATAGTGCGTAAAACCTTCATGAAAGCTGGGGGGAGAAAATGACCAGGGCATTTTGTTGTATGCTTACCAACAGTAGTTGGATTTCTTTTCTTTTTTCTCCAACTGGTTGCTCTTTACAAAGTCTGAAGCCCCAGATCAGTCTATGATCTCCAGCTTCCCAAAGCCTGATGCTATGTTAGTGAACTTACAGCTAAGAAAATGAACTAAACATTAACAGCATCCTACATCAGCAGGAAGGTATTAGGTGATTTTTCTGTCAATGGCTCTTAAAGGTTAAGATGTTGGTTTTCAACCAGCGTGGGCAACCAGTGGACTTACTCCTTGGAAAGCTATGAAGGATGCTAAGGAAATCAACCTTTTCAGAAGCAGACTGTACTACCTAGAGGTGCCCACTGGAGGAGGTGGTTGATGTTACCTCAGATTGTCTGAAGTTGCAGACCATCTCATACTCAGTTCTGCCTGGTGAAGTTCAGAAAAAGGCTGTTTCTGGGAAGGCAGTCACGCTGCTGATGTGCAGTGCTACACCAGGTGAAGCCTTAGCTGTGAGGGAGCAAACCCCCTGCCACAGCGGTCCCTCAGAGCACTGGATGGCTTGGTAACATGGCCGGGATGTTCCCCTGCACCATCCCCTACCCTGTGCAGGAGTGTGGGCTTCTCCACCACAGCTCCCGGCTGATGAAACCGTAGAGGAGGACACTGAGGGAGATGTGACTGACCCAGAATATGGTGGCCAGCAGGCTGGGATCTATGGCCTGTGGTGTGAGCTTGCAGTCATGGCTGAAGTCAGTATGGCTGTTGGGCTGCTCCACGCTGACCAGGAACAAGAAAGAGGCTGGTAGAGAAGAAGGTGAAGGCCCAGAGGATGCCAATGGCAGCTGTGGTGGTTTAAGCCCAGATGTAAATAAGCCATAATAAGCTCCCTCCCACTTCTTCCCCCTGTTCCCAGAGGGATGGGGAGGAGAATCAAAAGAATGTAACTACCACAGGTTGGGATAAGAACAGTCCAGTAACTAAGGTATAACACAAACCACTGCTGCTACCACCAATAATAATAATGAGAAGGGAAATAACAAGGGGAGAGACTATTGCTCACCCCCTGCTGACCAATATCCAGCCTGACCCAAGCAGTGATCTAGCCCTTCCAGGTAACTGCCCCCAGTTTATATACTGGGCATGACGAGCTGTGGTATGGAATACCTCTTCAGTCAGGTGTCCTGTCTCTGCTTCCTCCTGGCTTCCCCTCCTCCCTGGTAGAGCACGAGACTTAGAAAGTCCTTGATCAGAGTAAACATTACTGAGCAGCAACTAAGAACATGGGTGTTATCAGCGTTGGTCCCAGGCTGAAAATCAGAAACACAGCACTGCACCAGCTTCTAAAAAGGAGAAACATGACTGCTACTGCTGAACCCATGACAGTGGCCTTTACCTGGTGGTTAGTGACAACCACCTTGGACTTGAGGGGAAGCAGAAGGTGAGGTAATGCCCCATGGTGAGGACGGTGATGTGGAGGACACAGGTGCAGCCCCATGGAGGTAGTGGGTGAGGCAGCACAGCAGCTGTATGAAGGGCCAGGGCGGGAGCCCATGGAATCCATGGACAGCTCCAGGAGGGTGAGCAAGTCCAAGACAGCCATGCTGCTTGGGCAGAGGTTGGTGGTGTCTTCATGTTGTGACAGCATGGATGCCCAGCACTGCTGGGACATTACCCACCATGCCTACCGTGAGGAGCCCCAGGCCGACAGCCATGATGGGAATGAGCACCCACACCAACAGTGCCAAACACAGCTCACCCTCCCTGCTGCTCCCACCACCGCCCCACACACCACCAGGGGTCATGGCCTCCTCAGTCCCCACCAACACCCATGAGGCAGTGTTGCTCCTCAGGCCTCAGCCCTCTGCACCCACTGCCCCTCACTGTAGTCCCTCAGGGAGCTGCCACCATCAGCCCTGGCCCAGCCGCTGCGGAGCGCAAGCGCGCTTCAGTGGTGGCAAAACATGCCAAAGCACAGACCAACCACCACAAAAAAGAATGATGCTTTTATTTTCCACAGATTTTTAAAGATACTTTGCTACATAGTTTATGTTATTTTCTATCAGACTATACAGGTTCGTCTTCATGGAGTCAGACGTTGTACAATTGTAAAGTGATATGTTTGGTAGTGTATCTATAACATTTTAAAAAGTTTAGAGTTTTTCTCTTTTTCTCTTAATTTATTTTTGGAATGTACAGTATATGAGGTAAAATTAAGATTACATTAAAAACTGTCTTCAATGCAGTAATATGCACTGAGGCTCAAATGGCAAATACACTATTAAATGACTATCAAAAATAGGAGCTCATTTGAATTTTACTATGAAAAACAGAAGTCACTGCAGATTAACTGTAGTAACAAATCTTACCGTTTTAGACATTCAACCGTAAGAAATCTCTGGGCTCTTACACGCAACCTCATTTGCACTGCCAAACATGGCACTTTGAAGAAGGTTCTAGAAAACATCAGTTATCCTGTGGGAAGGTATCAGCCTATACGTACAAATGACAAATTGGAAATAAAGTGTAAACATACAGTACATCTTAAAGACAGAGCGCTCTCGCCACACGGAGGCCGAGTTCTTCGCCGTTTCTTCTCTTTTGTTGTTTTAAAGGTAACGAAACTCAGCAACATTATTCTACAGCACAGATCATTGGACGTATAAACAATTACAATACATGCCCGTTCTAATATAAGAGAAATTCTTCAGAGATCTTCAAAGCACAAGACAGAGGTTCCTTTTTTTATTATTATTAAGACCAACAGAAGTGTTTAATACCATTAAAAATGCTAAACTGAACACAACGAGAAGTCATTAATGATCCACTATCTTGTAACTCAAATAAATTAAGAGTAGCTAAATACAAAGTGTATAACAACGTAAGTGTGATGAGACGAGGATTTTTTTTCTTTTAAAGATAGTTTCACTACAAGCTTTGTGTCACTGGCAATCATTGACATCCAGCAAGATGTTCAATGGGATATTTGATAAAACTCAGTCTGGTCATTCAAGAACTCACAAACGCAAGCTCACAAAACATTGATGAGTTATGCAATTGCAAAGTGCTCTAATGCAACATTAACTACATGCAATCAACAATTTGGTACAGTATCCAAAGAGACATTACATTAAACATTAGGATCTCAAGAAAAAAGCAGCTTTTAAATTTTCTGGTGCAAATTACTATGCTTCATCTTCTGATTTGGTGCCCCAAAGAAAGAGAGAGAAAGAAGGAGAAAAAACAAAAAATAAAAGGCAGTGCTCAATTCTGGTGGATATGGCAAGTGAATGTTGGGGAAACAAGCAAAAAATTCAATGACGAATCTTATCTCAAAAACCTATTAACCAGCCAAAATCAGAGGGCACAGACATCTGTATAAAAAGCATCCAATCAAAGGTCAACTTTGAAATGTGTTTTTCAATTTAAGTAGGAAGTCTAGGAAGTTCTCTCACACTCTCCCTTCTCTGTTTTTGAGAAGTGAAAGAGGCGTTTTTGTACGTAAACATCAAATCCTGGGGGTAAGATAAACCACTTGTGCCATCCCCTTGTACTCTTTCAAAAACATCTACTTGCAGTGAAGAACTCCACATTTATCAGTAAGAAGCTTCCTTCATGCATACTCCATTCAGTTTATTATTTGCTGCCTGAGAAAAGCCCCTTCTGTTTTTCAGCATAAATCCTGCTTCCCAAATAATTAAGACAAATGAGGAGGTAGAAATACAGCGCTAAATTGCTTTCACAGCATCAGATTAATATTGTATACAGCACAAGTTTGTTAGTGTAAGTTTTCAATGCGATTACACATTCTTCCCTGTGACGGTAGCAACCCTTACAACAAGTGTGGGTCAGGAAACCATTCTTACACTGACATTTACTGGTCAAACCCTTGTCATTAAACTCACCTTACCTGCCCCATATAGAGTTTGTACTGCAAGAAGGCATATTAAAGAAAAGATTGTATTTCTGTGGCCTGCATTCTAATAACGTGTCAGCCTATACCTACCAGTAAGCATTTTAAAGTGGCCGAAAAAGTTTGCATCAGTCCCAATGTCGGTGCTAAATGCCTGTTTGGTTTTTTTGTAAAAGCAAGAGAACAGAATTACTTTTAGATTATGAGAAAGTAAAATGTAATGGGCAGTGTTCTAAAATAAACCTCTCTTCTTCACTTTATTACAAAGTACTGAATGATAACAGCGATCAGAATGGAAAAGATAGCAAAAAGTGCAAGGATGACAGCAGCGCACACTTGGTCGCTCTGTGACCATTGTGTCCTTGTGGTTTGCACAGTGTCCTTGGTGCTTGCCGGTGGTTCAGTCCTCTGAGAGATGAATAGCACTGGGGCACTGTAGGGGCCTATCAGGTCCTGGTGACCTCCTGTCTCTTGGCACTGGCGAATGGCACACACACGGAAACGGTATTCACAGTTCAGCTGGAGGCCCGTGTATCGGAACGACCAGTCCGGACCCTTATAAATCTGGCATTAAAGATAAAACAAATAGATACATCTAATAAAAACATCCTACGTACACATCTCTCTATGGTTTATTTATGGGGGAAGCAACTGTAAAAAGGGGGACTCCTCACCAGTGTTTTCAACCATGCAAAAGAAAATAGACCATTCTACAGCACAGTGAGTACACGCTGAATTAACTGTCAGAAGACCTGGTGTTGATTTACTGACCACTTCCAATGTAAATACTACACCATGGGCTGTAATGTACATTACCATATCAGAGGATTTTAGGTAATTAACTCTGTATGAAGCTACTACATTAAGTCTAATCCAATGCAACATACTTTATTGTAACTACAATATCCTGTGTTCAAAACACTATTAATTTATCCCTGTAAACACTGTTTCAGGAAAGCTCTAAGGAATCCTCTCTGGGAGTCTCAATTTCATCAGATCCTAAGACATGTCAGGGTGTTCTCCAAGGGTCTCCCAGTCTTCTGGTTAATGTGAGTTCACACTGAGTGACTAATTCAATGAAATCCAAATGCTGGTTTCTCAAATTTATTAATTTGCAGCTATGTAAAGTCCTGTAAAAGCCAATGAAATCCTGTCTCCATGCAGGTGTGATTTTCCATTTACAGGTGTATCAGTAGGTAATGAGCTATTAGCAGTGCATTGATTTCTCTCTTTAAATCCCTTCACACCTCATCAGGATACAAAAATACCACATCATGCAGAAGTTCTCCTTGCAGTTATCATCCTTTACACAGTATTCTGCAAATGCAAACTACCAACCATTCAATGAAAGAAGCAGGAAATTTCTTCTGATTTTGTTGTTTGAAGAGCTCTTTCTGTGGCTCCTCACAGACTTAGAAAGCTATCTGACAGTCAAGGCAGGTGAGTTTTACTGGAACCTACAACCTTGAGACTTCTCTTTCAGGAAATTGCTCCCACCCTGAGACAGGGCAGGTCATTGGGAGTGCAGTTTCCTCTAATTCTGCTCATTTGTATTGTGCGTTTGGTAGCGAGCAAACAGGGCACAGACACACACAGCCTATTTAGAGTAGGCATGGGTGACTGGCCACAGCTATTTGTCCCCTGTGCCTTGCCAGAAATTGCCCTCCCCTCAAATGTGTTTGCTAGAGTTTTTATAGGGTCGCTTCCTAACCCCCTGAAAAGCTTGACTGATTTATATAGCTCAAACGGCAGATTACTTAACTTATTTTTGTCTTAATCATGTAGGGAGCAATGCATGAGCAACTTGGCTGATGGATCAGTGGGGAGAGGAGCGTGAAGTTTAGGCAGGGAAGTGGTAGTAAACACCTTGGAGTGAACTTCCAGGACTTATTTTCTGTTCACATCAAAGAAAACATACCATCATGTCTAAGTATCTTAAAGGCCACTTACATGGTGTTTACTTCTTGGCTGTTCCAATTTTAAGTTTCGCAAATTCATCTCCTCATTTTATTTTAATATACTGTGCTGAACTGCTCTGGAGAGGAAAAAGGAATCATGCACCTCAGCCTACTCTGTTATTTCCAGGCTTAAAGCGTAACCTTTAGTTTCTTGTCCAGCTCATCTGGCAATGCACATTGCTGATCACAGACTGATTTGATTCTGTGTCGAGAAGCAGCACTGATCATACCTCAATTACAGATTTCATACTGCATTTCCAATTTTAAGGTTACAATAAATGATGTCCACATAGCATGGTAACAAATACCTTGGAGTATGGTTCATTTTTTACTGAAAAATTTAACAGATGGACACAACAGACATAGCACTACACTAGAAGTTATGAATTATGAAAATATTAAGGCATATAATCTGCCAAGGCACAGGCAAAACTTACTTAGTACTGATCTATAATAAAATGATAATAAACTAGGATTGTGTTTCCTTTCTGAAAGGAAACCAGATTGCTTAAGAGGGTGAAACAGTTTCCAAGCCTGATTTCACGTCAACTATCAGGCAGTTTATAAGGGAAGCAAAATTAGCACTGCCCATCCTCTTTTAAATACACACATATTTGTAGCTTGGGTTTCCAGCTGTACCTTTGGATAATCAAACCTGAAATTAAAACACACAACTGCTTGACCCTTACAGTAACACAGCATGCCCGACTACTGAAGTGGTCCCATGGTAAAAAACTAATCACTGAATTACCTTATAAGTTTCCCTACAGCTGAATGTCTACATTGTGTAAGCAGGGGCTCTTTTCCTACCTGCAGTTCTCTGTACAGAAGTATGACTTTGTTCAAAGTCAAAACTTCTGTAACACTGCTTACTGCCTTCAGACAGCTCTTGGTGCAAAGAGAGCCCTTTGAACTTTTTCTCACAAGTCTCATTTGGTACCACTGGGTGGATGTTTACTTTGTTTCAGTTTCCTGAAATCCCCTCACCACCTGAGGTGAGGTGCAACTTAGTGCACTGCTTATATTCCTTACATCTTTTTTCTCTATGACACTGGTTTTAGGAGATACTACCTTCTCTTACTTTGTAACAAGTTAGCATGGTGCCTAAAACCATATTGTCAACACAATAATCTATGATCTAAATTAGTTACCACAAATACTAATGGAATTAAAATACAGTAACCAAAGCACATCATACCTGTTTAAATTCCGAGTCTTTTCCCACCATGACCTGAAGACAGTAGATAATGGGATCACCCTTCATGGGCTGCAGAACCTCCCACATGATCTCACAAGTGTGATCATTGATTCTCTCTATTCTCGGCGCTGAAGGGAGCAAACAGAGGTGAAAGTGAGCTCTGCTTTCCCAATCACCTAACACTGTTATGTTCTGACCACTTGTGAAATCCTGTATTCTATCTGCTATCTTGTCTCAGAGAAACAAAAGATTCAGATTCAAATGTGTTCTTCCTGCAACATTTTCTGGAACAACAAACAACAATTCACACAGATCTCTTATCAATTGTTCAGGTATCATCCAACAGAAAGCACTGCACGTGTGTATCACATGCAAAAGAACCCCAACCAAACCATAAGTGCTATGCTTAAAATTATACTAAATAGGGTAGGAAGAATTTTCACCTCACCTTACTACAACAGCCTGATAACTCTCTCCTGGTAAGCAAGGATTCTAAGAAAAAACCTATGTCAAAGAACTCATTAAGTCCCAAGTCTCTCATTTTTCTAGTTAATATTTTAGAAGCTTTAGGCAATGAAGGAACATCTCCTTACTCCCTGCCTGAATCAGGAAAAGGGCTTAGCATCTTAAATACCCCACATACAACAAAACACTAAAACCAGCTTGTCATGCCCTCATTCCCCAAATGAAGAAAGAAGCACCTTTACCTTTCAAGGCAGCTGGAACAGATTTGGGAGTAGTGAAAACATATTTTTGAGAAAGGGGACCTTCACCAGCTTCATTACATGCCTGAATACAAAATTTGTATGATGTTGACTCACTGAGCCTTTGTACTTTGTATGTATGACATGGTCCTCTGTATAAGGATACAAACCTGGAAACGGAAAGAGCAGTTTATTTTAAACACAGAAAGGACTTCCAAAGAAGGTACAGTTTAGTCTTTAAATCTATTCCTGTAATTTCCCAGAATCTACTGAGAAGCACAGAAATATTTACTGCAGAGTTAAACGAGGTTCTGGCATTACTACACAACAATAATCTTGTTTTCCAGGGAAAAGTTTTTATTTCTCATGTCTTTGAAATAAAAATGTCTTTTACACAAAGAGTCTTACAGATTGTGTCTGGGCAAAACTGATCCTGATCATTTTCAGAAACCCTTCTGCACCCAAACCAATGGGAAAGGACAGCAGCTCTCTCTTTCAGCAAGCTGCGTACACTGCTTTTTTGTTGGCCATCTAGTTCCCCAACATCTTTAGCTTTTCAAAATTAGGTAATCAGATTTTAGCTTTTTGCTCCTTTGCTATTGTCCTTTACTACTAAGAAGGGGTCATGGATCCAACTGCTCTTGCACATCATTGTCAGAGATGGGTGACTGATGAAGCTCACTCAGACCTGCAGAAGAGGCCAGAGTCATGCTTGCAGCACACACCAAGTCCTATTGTGAGAGCTTTGTAGACTGGCCACTCTCCTTCATGTTACAATTCTTACACAGACTTATCATGGCAGCTCTCTTCTGATTTTCAATTTTGGTATCCCCAGGACACAGCATAAGTTCCTCTCTTCCTGCAAAAGTTATCTTCTACTTCAACTTTTTCTTTTCTTTACATTTAAAACAGATAGTACCTGCACATGACCTAGTCTCTGGTAACGTTAATACAATTCTTTACAGTTAAGAGTCTAATTTCTTTTCCGCACTGCAGAGCAAATTCACCTAGTAGATGTCTTGCCTTACTGTCAAGCTAAAGCTACTCAGACATTCAGATGCAGTACACAGCGTGGCACTACTGTTCATTTTACCATTTAGGCAAGGGGACTTGCTGTGCCATCTCACCTTACATTCCAATTTAACATGAAAGAAGGGATCCCTCAAAATAATACATTATACTATATGAGTTTATTTTCCACTAGAAGTAAGTGCATATACAGACAACAGACAGTAAAGAATTTACCCCTTCCAATATTAAGTATATAAAATCCACAAGACTGATTAGGCTTGATACTTTGACAAAATACTTGACCAAATATGAGAAAGAAAAGTGTGCTGGTATAAAACATTTCACTAAACTCTTCATATGGAATTATAAATAAGAACTAGTAAGTTTTTGATCTTGTACTTCCTAGCACAGAACACTAGAGACCTTCTGGCCTTGCCAGATGAGATGAACTTTTATGTCTGTGGTAAATTCAGCAAAGCATACAGAATTTTGCCCTTTGTTGCCATCTCCCAAACATCAGACCACAGTGACACAGGGCAGATTAAAAGGATGCCAAAACTAACCTTCCATTCTTATCCTCCATTTGAAGGTGATACTGAATGGAGTCAGTTAGTGCTTTTGCAGTTCCCTCTCCCCACTTCAGCTTGAGAGTCTGAGAACTGTATGCAACACATTCCAGTCGAGGTGGATCTGGAGGAAGAGGCTTTGTTTTCAGTTTTATGGTGTGGCTGAAAGGACCTGCTCCAAGACTGTTTAGGGCTTGAATTCGTACTCTGGTATTTTAAAAGAAAGAATAAATTAACTTGAAATTAGATTCTAAAAAATAACTGGTCATTTCCATCATTCACATTCAAGAGAGAACAATGGTACCAAATAGATGGTACTGCCTACAGTGAAGATCTTTATCAGTATTATGGTTTGACAGACTGTCATGAGTATGCAGGAGTGTCACTTGCCACAGAACAGTTTAAGGAGCTAGACTGACCCAAAATAAAAATCTGTTAGCTCTATGGTTCTGTATTTGCATCACTGACATTAGTGAAAAGACACAAAAGGTCTATCAGCCACTTCAAGAGTGGTCCAACTTCCTGACACCACAGGCTTTGTACCAAAATTTTTGATAGCCACATTGGAAAGATGAGGGAAGGTGAAAAAAAACCCACCTTCAAAAGAAATGAATCTTTATCTTTGGCTATTATATCAGGTGAGCTCAAGGATGACTACAGGGAAGTTTTATGCGCATTCTGGAACGGATCTGATTTGCGCGATAATAAAGTCATGGCGCCCAGCCACCTCTTGCTCTTTTCACTAGTAACACATCTCTGGGTGCTGCAAACACAAGCTAACTTGCATCTGCTTTAAAAGGGAGAGGGGGAAACTAGAAGTCAAAGGACACATGGCTGAGGGGTTTGCAGAACCCAGAATTCAGAGATTTTTTTTTTGGACAGTCCACGTAAAACAATGCTGGCATTAGGTTTACACAAGTAAGATTTAAAAGGATTAGCTAATAAATTAATTTCTAAAAATAAAAAAGCAGAAAACAGAAATCTGAGGCTCTTTGCATATCTCACAGGTAGCCACAGAGAACAAAGTGAGCTAATCTTAATATGCCAGTGAACATTTACTTGTCTAAAACATCTAGGTAACTGTATCTAGGTTAACTGAAAATCAGTAATCACAGTAATTACATTAATTACATTGTGCAACTGTCAATCACACAATTTCAAAATATTGAAACCCAAATGTGTGCAGGCTTATGAATAAATATTTCTCCTTCACTACAGTAATGTTTAATGTATTATAGCATAGAACTAAGGTTAACATACGCAATGTTTTATTTGCACAGAGAATTGGCAAGTGTATTCTATAAAGGCACTTTTGTGAGTAGAATCTTAAAATAGAATCACAGAATGGTTTGGGCTGGAAGGGGCCTTAAAGATCATCTAGCTCCAACTCCCCTCCCTTGGGGCTGGGATTAGATGGAACAAGATTGAAGATTGTCCCTAGTGGAGGGGACAGCTTTCACTAGACCAGGTTGTTCAAAGCCCTGTCCAACCTGGCCTTTGCACAGAACTACCTCTGCAATAGAAGCTCCTGTTTTTTACAGTGTGTTGACACAGAGAGCAGTAGCTCCTCAAATTGCCAGCATTAATGTTGAATAGTTATAAGGCTGTCAAGTAGCTGTGCAGGGCATACCTATAGGTAGTGTCTGGCTGTAAGCCTTCTATAAAATAGTTCAGAACCTTCCCAACAGTTACTGGCTGCTTATCTCCAAAGTCTATGCTGTAGCCAAGGATTTCAGATCCGTGGTCACAAGGTTCTTCCCAGCTTATAGCAAGGCATGTGGAAGGAGAATAGTGTGGACTTTCAACTTCATCTTCACTTAGTCCCTGAAGACAAGTCACAACTGCAGGTACAGATGCTGGAGTCATACATGCCACTACTTCACTGAAAGGGCCAGCACCTGCAACATTCACCGCCTGCAAAGGAGACCACATTTTAATGAGAGGGTCAATTCCCTTTTCCAGATTTCACTAACAATAATTTTAAGTCTTTACCTGAACCCTGCAATAGTAAATAGTGGCAGGCAAAAGCCCTTTCATTTCACAGCTGAGCCCAGGCCCGCAATAGGACATCTGCATGCATCCTTCCACACCGCCCCATTCCAGGCGATACTCCGTGACATCAGCTCCATTACTCAATGGAACCTTTAAAATGGATATAAATAGTTAGAAGTTAAATTCACTGACCGAAAAAAAACAAATCAACCAAACTCATCACATCTATGTGGTCTTTTCCACAGATAGGTTATCCTCCCATTTCTTTTCTGATTTTTAATTTAAATCCCCCAACAGAAAACTTCTTAGCTTATGAAGAAAACAGAAGAAAACCACTGATGCTGTTTTGGAATAAATACTCAGAGACAGCAGTCATACCAAGGTGCAGAAAATAATTGCTCCAAAGGATGTTTTTTTCTTTACCCTTCACTTGAAAGACAAGTATTTGCTACTTTCAGCACTAAGCTATGTGTAGGTAAGTGACTGAATACAAACATTTCAAAGGATGACACTTGATGCTCCTGAGCTGGGACTGATATGGACTCCACTTCTCTCACTCACAATGAGATGTATTTGGTAAGAAAACTAATGCAGCTGTAGATGGCTGTGCAGTTGTCAGTGAGGATGGGGTCATTTCTTAATGTTACCACTGTTGCTGCTGGAGATCTAACAGAGTTCACCTTAACAGCAGTAGGAAAATACAAGTCAAAAATGCAGGGAAGACACCAAAAGGAGAGACAATATTTGATATGCTGAAGATATGGCTACCAGAGGAACTTCCACAGGCAGGATGTTATATGAAATTCAGGAAGTTCAACTAAGACAAAGGCAAACACAAAGTCCTGGGCCTGGGACAGAACAATACTGCCTGAGTAGCAACTGCATCAAAAGAAGAACCTGTGTGTCTCTGTGAGAAAGTTGCATGTGAGTCAGCAATATACGTCTGATGAAGGCAAACTATGTTCTGTCTGTATTAGCTAAAGAACAGCAAGAAGGCTAAAAGGAATAATGATTCTCCTCTACTCAGCACTTGTGAGGCAGCATCTTCTGTACTGTGTCCCATCTTGGGCTCCCCATTTTAAGACAGACATTGACATACTGGTGTAAGCCAAATAAAAGGCTACTAAAGGGGACTGCAATGAAAAACAAAGGCAAAGATTTTTGGTATCAACACGACAGGCGAAAGGGAGATCTTACTGCTGCCTTAAATTACTTACTGGTAGGGTACAAAGAAGATGATCACAAATTCTCGGAAGTGGCACAGTGGCAAGACAAGAAGCAAGAGTCATGACTTGTATTAAAGGATATTTTGAGGAGACATAAAGGAAAAAAAAATTATACAGCTTGAGAGTTTGGCCGGAGGCAGCTTTATGAGGCTGCAGAATCTTCATCTTTAGAGATAGGTTAAGCTTGATGGGACAAGGCACTGAGAAATCTGAATTAAATTTGAAGTTAGCTCTGCTTTGACCAGAAGGCTGAAATAAATGACATCTAGAGGTCCATTCATACCTTAGATACTCTGTAATTGTATAAAACAGACATTTAACATTGGTCAAATTAATCCTAACTGAACAATATGACAAATCAAAAGGTTTTGCCTTGTAGACATTAAAGGAGACCTCCTCTGTCACACCCATCAGGTGTGTTTCCATTAGGAAACATCAATTCTACCTTCCAGGTAATATAGTTGAATCTTTTGGGTTTTTCTCTGTACAGTTCTGTAACTCAGATATTCCACTCCATCTCAAGCCACTGAAAAGCTGTGTTTAAACAGTATTCCCAGATAGATTCTTCCTTTCTACAAGCTCAATTTTTATTTACTGCATCTTTGTAATCAGATCTCTAAATACTATGGGTTTATAGGAGACTTTTGCTGCATTATTTCTGATGTAGGAATATAAAATTAAATCATCTTATAAAACCAGCAAACGCAGAATAAGCAACTGTAATATGTGTATATATTAGCTCTGAGGAAAGATAAGTACATTAAAGAGCCTGCACCGCTCAGAAATGTAGTGCTGCAGTTACGGTAAAATTCTTAAAAGAACAAAGATGTACCTGCAGGC
>JASSUY010036985.1:0-23373 GCA_032466535.1 Forpus xanthops | reverse complement strand
AGGAAGAAATTCTTTACTGTAAGAGTGGTGAGGCACTGGAATGGGTTGCCCAGGGAAGTTGTGAATGCTCCATCACTGGCGGTGTTCAAAGCCGGGTTGAACATAGCTTTGGGTGGCATGGTTTAGTGTGAGGTGTCCCTGCCCCTGGCAGGGGGGTTAGAACTGGATGACCTTAAGGTCCTTTCCAACCCTAATTATTCTATGATTCTACACGTTTTAAAGCAAAGCTTGAGATACATGTCCTTGCTGAAACTCCTTCCAACTTCAGGAAAGCTGAGATTTCCTCTATACAGTGTTGATGTACCTGGCCTGATCAATGGCCTGTTAAAGCAACTGTGGTCCTGTCACACACAGCCTCTGGAAACAGTCAGGCGGCACTCTGGAAGCCTCCTTATAGCACTCATTTCCCTAAGAAAGATTTTTAACCTTTGCATGCTCTCTAAAGGGAAATAGTATTTACAGTATGTATAAGTCTGCTACCAGTAATCTTGTTTTTCTGAATTATCTTCCTTGGACACTTAGAAATAGCCCACACATTGCAGGTTGAAACAACTAGAGTATGGTAATAGAGAGCAATAGTTTCTGTATCTGCAGTCCTCTCCTTCCCGTACCCTGCCTGCACCTCTCTGGGGATGGCACATAGTTCCCAATGAGAACTTTCTGGACAGGAAGGATATTTGATGGTCTCTGCTGCTCTCACCTCTGAAGTACACTTTGTAGCACTGATACTTGGACTGTGTTTTGGCCATAGCTCTCAGAGCCATTCTAGGCAAGCTGGGTGGGAGCAGGTTACTCCTTTCATTTGGTCTTGGAGCTGCTCCTTGTGAAGGCAGAAAGGTGACAAAATCTTCAGCTTGCACTCTGTCTGCCTGCATTCTGTCTGCCTGCGAGTGTTTCACTCTCTCAAAGCCTTGATTTAAAGTTTTCTCCCCTCTTTTTGGAGAAGACGGCAAGGCTGACATCACAGCTAAGTTTTGCTTTGTGAACCTCCTTTCTGGACACTTTTTCTTCCCCTTCTTTTTCCCTTCACATGATTCTTGCATTTGAAAAGCAAGTACAGAATCCCCGGGGATATTTTTTTCAACATTACTGTAATAATTGCCCACACTGATAACTATAGCAAAAGCAATATTATGGAGGTCATTTTTTAATTTTTTTTTGCATGTTAAATGTATAAACAATGATTTGTAAAATTAGACAGAAGTCATATTAAATTGAGCAGTGGTTAAATCTTGACATTGTTTATATTTCTCTTCTAAAATAATTAAACCCCCTTTTCATTTAGAAACCAAAGCCCAGACAGTCATAATATGTTTAATATTTTTATAGCAAGCCATTTAACTCAGAATTTCACTAAATTGGCTACAAAGTGTAAACTTTATTTAAGATTCTCCAAGTGAACGTACAGTTATACAGCAGTAAAGAATTAATACTATATATCTTTGGAAAGGCATTACCTTGACATTGTCTGCCAATTTCTCATAATACTCAGTGGTGAATCATTATTTAAATGTTAGGTCATACTCCAACACACCTGTCCACATGCCATGAGCTGAGAGCCTGTGAATCACTTTCATTTCAAATAATCTGTGATGGATGGCTATATTTGGCTTCTGGAATCAGCAAAGCTCAGGGATGAGAATGAAAGGGACAAAAGGAGTGAGATAAGTGTGAAAGCGAGTATCAGAAAGGGATATTTCCAGACACGTATAGAACTGGCCCTGAAATCTATTCTGAAGCATGATATAGTATAAAAAAGATGTTGATATAATCTAGTGAGATCGAAGATGTCTATTTTCACATATTGAAAATATATATTGAATATGAAAATTCATATTGAAGCTGTTGGAGGTTTCAGAGCTTCTATTGGTAGAGTTTGGTTTCCTAACAGGTGCACCTAAAAAGACAACCATGGTCTGTAACTTGGAATGAGCCAGAAAAACTCCACCTAGGAAGCTGTTTTACCAAGCTGCACTAATTCATTTGTTTCAGCCCTTGCCAATGTGGCTTCAGGAGCATAGAAAAGTTCCTGTGTGAAAAGCTGTTCCTGACTATGAAACACACCCTCAGGTTTTCCCCAGAGTAAATCTGGGGCTCTGAAATTGAAGGGAACAGAGAAAGGGGGAGAAGGGCAGGTGGCAGGGTCAGTATCTGGAACTCATATGAGGTCTCCATGACATCTCATGGGCAAGGCAGGGCTCTCAGAAATTTGGCTGAGCAATGAAAGGTGCTAAGTGTGGCAGTGCTGGTGAAAGCTGAGGTAACTTTCTTCATGATCCATACCCTCAAGCTGGCTCTTCCTGGTGTCACACTTAAATGCCAGATCAAACACCTGTGAACAAATACATGTAATTCAGCCTGAACTCTGATCAACAACTCCAGTTTGGCATCCTGCTTTCCTAAGATGACTTAGATATAGCATTCCTTTCAGATTTTCCCTCATATTCTTTCACAGTGTTATTTGATTGTGATAAATATAAGACATCATTTTTGCCCAAGTGGCTCCATTTGCTGGTGACTTGAAATCATCTCCATTTGTTAGCCTCAGTGCCAAAAATTCTCTGGATAAAGAAGTGTTCTCTGAAAGCAGTTGTTATTCAGCAGGAGACCTTTGTGCCTTCTGAGTTCCCTTTTCACCCTTGTATTTCCTCAGTCTCACATGCAGCTGAGAGGCTCTGCTGCTTTTCCATGGAAATTTGGACATGCTCAAAACAGGGAGGGCTTTTCTGCTTATATGTCCTTAAAGGTAGAAAGCATAAAAATGTTGAGTTACTGAAGAAAATCCAGTACATTTATCAATATATGACCTGCAACAAAAGGGTGATGACTCTGAATGACCTAGGGTTGAGCAAAAGAACTCCATGCTCAGGGATGTGTCCACTGATTGAAAGCCTATAAGCTAATTTAATGAGAACACATCCCAAAACTTTGACAATCAGTAATGTCTATGGTCTCATTTAAAATCCAAGGTGCAATCAAACACTTTTTAATTTGTTGGGCACTTCCAGACAGATCAGATGTTATTTGAAAACCAAATGACTGCATAGCATATGGGAGACACATTTATTTGTAAGGAGACATAATTTCAGCCCTAAATATCATTTGATGACAATGTTTATTTTTGTGGAGACATAATTTCAACATTAAAATCATTTGATCTCAGGGTTCAGCACTTTTTCATTCACCTTCAATTTTGCAATGAAATGCCTCTGGCCATGTGGAGGTATCTGTTGAATAAGTTACTCAGTATGTAAAATATACTGAAATTCCCTCTTCCCAAGGATCAGCTGGTGCAATTGGTTAACAAGAAACTGCAAATGGGGAGTGAATATATCTCTTTCTTTACACATGTTCTGGCACTTCACACAAGGCTCTTTCCTTCTTTCCCTGGAGGTTAGCATGGAGGGAGCAACATCATAATTCAACACAGGTGCAAGCAGCAGTTTAGCAAATTCCTTCCATTTTCATCTTCCAACAATTGTCCTAGTTTCATATATGCTTAAACTCTCAAATTGTAGGCTTATCACATACTGACACTGGTTATATTTATATACCTGAATACTCAAGAACATCTGCTGTATTGAAATTCATCATTCAAATGACTTCATTAAAATAATGCTGAATTGGAGACTCAGCATGCATTACCAAAGTGCGTATTTGTTTTGCGACAATCAATTAAGACTGTATTCATGAAAACAACTCCTGCAACAAAATCTGTATGTTTAATCCTTATGCTAATCTCCTCAGAATTTGTTGTACTGTTTCAGAGGCAGTCAATTGAAGACTTTATTTTCTTTAATAAAACTGCATAACATGTTTTCATTAACTCAACAAGATGTAAATCAGGATTGATGTCTAGTATAAACACTGAGAGAGAAATCTAGATTAAGGCATCTTGGTAATAAATAGTAACATATACTTCAATCTGTCTGAATGTCTTTCCAGTTAAGATATTACTAAGTACAAAAAAATGCTCATTAAAAACCTAAGTATTAAAAGATGCTTTATGCTCCAAGCACACATTGTCTATTATCTACTATTCTTTCATTGATTCAAGAGATTAAGAAATCTAAGCACGATCAATAACCTACTCACATGTAATCTGATTTGTTTCCATCACCAATGGGGTGTCATTTATAATGCTACAGCTTACCACAGCTGCTTGTATTACATGCTGTGTTTGAATTAGAATAGGAACTGAGTGTGGCATTTAGGAGTTGATCATTACCTTTTTCTTTCTCTGATGTGAAAAAGTGTATGAATATTTACTTTCTTGAAATAATCTAACATGTGGAAACCAGCATTTGGAGCTACCATTTGGAAATGAAAATGTTCTGCTTTCTTGCAAAAGAAATGTGGAGAAGTAGGTTTTCATTGAACTGTGAGGTTTAGGGGAAGATGGGAAAGATCAGCTGAGTGGGGAGAAGTGGAAATTTAAAAGCAATTAGGATTTGTTATAGGGAAGGTGTTAAATAAAGGAGAGGGGCTTCTCACTTATTCTGCTAGGACACAGGACTCTTACCATATCCCACCCATCCTACGTCAAATGTATAACCACCCTCATTCCTTGTTTCTAAAGTGCTGCTGCAAAAACTGATGACCAGCCAATCCTCTGGGACCAACAGTTACAGCAAAACCTGCAGTAGAGAGCAAGATTTCTTGTTTTGGGTAGTTTGGGTCACTCTCTGAAACACAGGCAGAGCCTGGTGCTCAGGGCCTTTGCTTCCTTGACTGTTCTGCAAGCGTTTTCCTGCTATTTGTATCGTTACAGATTAAAACCTTGTGCAGGACAGACAGCAAATATATGTCTAATAATGATTAATGATGGAGGCAGCTCCTTCTTGCCTATAAGACATCACTGAATAAGAATCAAAAGGAAGAAGTCCTCTAGAGTTAAGCCTCAAACAAGGTAAAACTACTTCCCTTTGTATGATTTCTATGGATTTGGGTTTTGTCAGGGCCTTTTCTTCTGGGAAAGTATCCCGCATCATATGCTGGGCTTATTGAAACTCAGCTGTCAGGGAAGACATTTGCGCACACCATCCAGATGTGAGGATGAGCAAGAGGAAGATGTGGAAGAGCTTTGGCTGAATTGAGAAATACAGAGGACAAGCCCAGGGAGCAAGAAGGAGCAGCAGGAGGAGGAACAGCTGGCTGGTACAGAGAGCATCTCTCATTTTAACAGCTGTTTTTCCTGGATCTGCCTGGGATGGGGGTCATGTCTGAGGTTTCCATTCACAGCAATAAAGCTCTGCTTCACAGACCAGAGAGAAGAATTGCCTTCTGTGGGAAGTGGCTGAGAACCACTGAGAAGATGGAAATCATAGAATAGTTAGGGTTTGAATAGGAATGACAACATTTAATTACTAACATTTCAACAAAGAAGTAATGTGTGTCTCTCATTAGTGGAAATGAATTTAATGAATAACTATTAAAATACTGCTCTTGCCAGCAGTTGTCCAGGGAATCATTGGCTTCTGTGGGATGCTTATGCCTGTCAGCATAGTCATCAATGAAGAACCTACTTAGAAGAGGGCTCTTTAATGGAATTCATCTTTGAGATTCTTGGGGCTAACAGGATTTGTTTCAAGGACTATATAATTTTGCTCCTGCCCTCCATAAATCATCAGGGCCAGTGACTTACAGGGAAAATTCCACCTCTTGGCAAATAAAGTTTGATTTATTTCCATTCCTTTCCACAATTTTGCACCTAAACTAAAAAATCCTTTCCCTGTTGCGACCATTGGAAGACTGATATATCGCAGGCTGCTTTCTAAGTATTTACTATGTACAGGAAGGTGAGGAGTGGCATCCCTGTACATGGAGGGTAGCAGTCTCCCAGCAAGGGGAGGAAGAAAGGGTATGAGTGATCAGATTGAGGGAGATGAGAGCACTAAATGGAAAGAAGTCTGAGCTGTGAGTTTCTGGCTTTAGCTCTTATTTTTGAGAATGTCAGGAGCCTAATCAGAAATCACAAATTGCTTTTTTTTTATTTAAATTGACATGAATCTGTCCAATTCTGAGTACATCATAAAATCAGAAAGCTTTATTTTCTAAGCATAGAGTCTAAAATGCAGTATCTAATTCTGAGAAAAACAGTACTGCCCTGAATGATACAGAACAAACTGGTTAATCACCCTACAGCCAGGAAAAAGCTCCTAGGGCCTCTGAGCTCATGATTTTCACACAGAAAAAGCCTGAGAGACACTTCTTAGAAGGTTTTTCTTGGACAATTCTGTCCAGGAAAAATGTATTGAAGAATATTCAGGCTTTCCCAGGAGCTCAGAGCTAGGGTGTGAACATGTTCCTCTTTGCAGTAAAGCCACTCTTGAATGTCTTCATGTGACTAAAAAGCTGACAGACAAGGTCAAGTGCTAGGTCCTGTGTCCAGTCTAAACAGCAGGGAAGAAACACCCTTCAGGGTACAAGAAAATTTGTTGTGTTAAATAAAGAAGTCTTAATAGGAAAGGCTTTCTTAGTTGCTTTGAACAATGCTTGCAGACTCCACTCTAATACATAGGAAAGCAGTAGGCACTGAAAAATACAAGAACTATAGTATTTTTTTTTCACCTTTGACAATGATAGAAAAAGGGTCATACACAAAAAACTTCTCTATAACTTGTTAGTAGCTATTGTTGTACCTTGATATTATCTGTAGTCTTAACAACACATGATTTATGTCACTTCTAACAAATAAAGTATTTTCTTTGTGTTAACTCAGATTCCTTTTGTGAGAGAAAATCAATTCATATTTCTGAATACTATATCCCTGTAATTCAAGTTAATGAATATAGATAGAGAATATTTCTCATCCTACATCACACCAGGAGTTCATTAACTGTTTCCAGGAGCTACCAATGGCCATGAAGAGAGGAAGATCAAAAACAGGAGAACAAGACAATTATTGCTTCATCTGTGTCACAGACACCAGTCCTGTTCTGAAGCAACACATTCACTTACTGCTATTATTACATGCATGTTGGCAGTTACAGTAGAGTCATTCAGTATTTCACCTGAAGCTCCTGCTCATCAAATTCCACAGGCAGAACTGTCCACATGAAATGTTATTTGTATGTGTTGCAGATTTATGTACCTTTCACTTCCTTGCTATTAACCAGAAAGGTACAGATTTTAAAAAAAAAAAAAAAAAAAGACATTGAGAATAAAATCAGTGGAAAGAGATCTCATTTCAAACTGGCAATTTATAATTGCTCTGGCAAGAAAATGGTTGGATAAATGAAAACATGTTCCAAGCTGCTAAAGTGACATGCCATACTATTGCTGGGGACAAGTGTTTATTCTAGTTGATCTGTTACTTTCAACTTCAGCTCTCAATTGGAGTCCCTGGTTGCTCATGTTCCACAAAATAAGTAGCCTGAAGTTAATAATTTTTCTTTCTGCTAATCGTTCTATTTAAAAGAATACCAGACACTTAACATTTTCCATCACAATTTGCAATATCAGATTGGAAAAGGATTAAGTCTGTACAGTGATGCTATGAAAACACAGTTAAAAACAACCTGGAGCAGAAATTAAATAAAATGTCTTGGGAAATATAAAAAATAGATTTCAGCAAGATAAACAATAATAGTATTTTTGAGGATGAGTGGTTTCCTGTGTAAAGCATTAACCTTTAACCTTCAGCATATCAATAAACAGTGGGATCCTATGACAAGGATTGATTTAAACAAATTTGCTCCCTCCTCTTCTAGCCCAAATGGTTGCTACGCTGCAGATCCCTGAAACAAGAGAGTTCCTAAAATGTAGTGCTCTGGAGATACATCTCCTGGCAAAAAAAAAACCAAAACACACCGGGCATTTCAGGGAAGGGTTGAAGGTGAATCATATTATTATTTGCTTTAATTAGCACTTCCACAAGATGCAGAGTTCTTTACCTGCAGCTGGATTGCACTTGGAAGGGTGTAAAAGCCCTATTGCCTTTGTAAACATCAAAGAGATTAATTTCTAATTTGATCCTTTTAACTAAGCCCTCCTGCTGATCTGAAAAAGTGAGGGCAAACACCTCTGAAGGAAAAGAATGAAGCAGTTCAGCCTGAATGAGATTTATTATTTATTATTCTAGATTGATACGTATTTATTATTTAGTTTGTTAGTTCTCTAGGACTTATGTGTATCCTTTTGGACCTAGCTCACAGTCAGTGCTATATAAATAAGTCATTATTGTTAATATTTGATAAGGGTAGCTGAAAGATCACTGTGAGCAATGATCAATGAGACCTCTCAATTCCTGATTCTGCTTTTGCTTCCACCACCTTTACACCACTGGAATTTCACGTGCTACTTTGGGATTGCTCCTGCCTCACAGCAGAGAAGCAAGGTAAAGATGAAGACATCTCTTTCTAAATGGTCTGGGGAGCAATTAATAAACACAGGCTTTTAAATCTCCAATACATATGGTATGATATGAAAATATAACTGAATAAGGGGTTTGATCCACATAAAGTTAAAATGGAAGTAATTACTTTGGTGTTAGCAGGATAAATGCTGGTTTACACCAACTTAAGATCTTTTAGAGGTTGTTGATACATTCAGCTCTATAAAAATTATCTCCTAGGACACTCTTTTTTGCAGTTTATTGCGCAACCAAAACAGGTTGGCTGGCCAGTGTAATGAGCACTAAAAGTCTTTACTGTCCAGGATCTGGGTCAGCTGGACAGTTTTAAAGCCTGAGCCAGCTAGGAGCTCCTCTGGTACTTGCAGAACCCTGTAGGGCAGGAGACTGACTGAGATCTGTCTGGCAGGAAGCCATGGGGTCCCTCCTGCTGATTGACACACACATTTGTTTGGCAAACCAAAGGGGAATTTTAAAAGGTGTTCTTAGCTCACACAAGTGTCTCTGGCTTACAGTGGCATGGTAGAGCCACTCACAGATAAAACTTACCCAGATCCAGCACTGTATTGCCAGTTCTACCTGCCACATTCTCCCGTCTACCCTTAACCCTCTGTAAGCATAGAATTATAGAAGAGTCAGGGTTGGAAAGATCATCTAGTTCTAACCCCCCTACCAGGTGCAGGGACACCTCACAG
This sequence comes from Forpus xanthops, assembly GCA_032466535.1. Lineage (NCBI taxonomy): Eukaryota > Metazoa > Chordata > Aves > Psittaciformes > Psittacidae > Forpus > Forpus xanthops. The sequence goes on along the minus strand of JASSUY010036985.1, from coordinate 14,325 downwards.
TAAACTATGCCACCCAAGGCTCTGTCCAACCTAGCCTTGAGCACCGCCAGGGATGGAGCATTCACAGCTTCCTTGGGCAATGCATTCCAGTGCCTCACCACCCTCCCAGTAAAGAATTTCTTCCTCATATCTAATCTAAACTTCCCCTGTTTAAGTTTGAAACCATTACCCCTTGTCCTATCTCTGCAGTCCCTAACAAAGAGTCCCTCCCCAGGATCTCTATAGGCCCCCTTCAGATACTGGAAGGCTGCTATGAGGTCTCCATGCAGCCTTCTCTTCTCCAGGCTCAATAACCCCAACTTTGGGGGGTTGCTCCAGTCCCTCCTTTGGACCTGTTCCAACAGTTCTATGTCCTTTTTATGTTGGGGACACCAGAACTGTACACAGTACTCCAAATGAGGTCTCACAAGAGCAGAGTAGAGGGGCAGGATCACCTGCCTCATTCTGCTGGTCACACTCCTTTTGATGCAGCCCAGGATGTGGTTGGCTTTGTGGGCTGCAAGAGCACACTGCCAGCTCATGTTCATCTTCGCATTGACCAACACCCCAAAGTCCCTCTCCTCAGGGCTGCTCTCAATCTCTTCTCTGCCCAACCTGTAGCTGTGCCTGGGATTGCTCTGACCCAGGTGGAGGACCTTGCACTTGGTATGGTTAAACTCCATCAGGTTTTCATCAGCCCACCTCACAAGCGTGTCAAGTTTCCTCTGGATGGCATTCCTTCCCTCCAGCGTATCAACCGAGTCACACAACTTGATGTCATTGGCAAAATTGACAAGGGTGCATTCAATCCCACTGTCCATGTCACCGACAAAGATATTGAACAAGACCAGTCCCATCACAGATCCCTGAGCGATCCCACTCATTACTGGTCTCCAGCTGGACATTGAGCCATTGAACACAACTCTTTGTGAAATCCTAGTAGATCCTTTGTCTAGGTAGAATATGTACATAGCCTAATTTGTCCTTCTTTTCTTTCAATCAGCCTGTAAAAAGGGATTCATTTTCTGGGGCAGAAAGCCCTCTGTCTTGTGACTCTGTCAACATCCTGTTACGTATGAACTGGAGGGAGTCTCTGGGACTTCCTTTAAGACAACTGTCAGGGGCAGTTAAGGGGTTGTTTGGACTCAAGCTGATCAGCCCATGGGTAGTGAAAGACTGTGCTGTGTCCTAATCCATTTGTGCCTCAATATCTTTGAGCCTCATCTGCTTTTTATTTTGAGTAAAGCTGTATTTCTCATTTGTCTCCTCTATTTCAGAAGATGTGCTCATCACCTGTCTGATTCTTGTAGCATGGCCAGAGAGGCTGGAGTTTCCCCTGAAGGGAAGATCCCCTCTGCTTTCTTTCACTGCTCTCCGTATGGTGTATATTTAATTAGACATGGAGAAATTGTAAAAGCATCTAGCACAATATGGGCAAAGGTCAAAAACACAGCTAGCAATAAAAGCTCTTCTGAATTGTTCCTTTCAAGATATATTCTGAAAAGCAAATATTCCTGGCCTTTGCGGTCCAGCAATGGTGCAATATTTGGAGGCTTTTCACCAAGATTGTTTTGAATACTGAGCAGAAGTAAAGAGAAGGAAAGAAACTCTGGTTCCTGGTAGGTCAGCTCCCTCTGGCAGAACACATTTTGGTCTTCACTTGGATTGATGCAATCTACATGGGGTTGGAAGCTGTCTGGATGGCAGAGCCCAAAGTGTGGTAGTAAATAGTATCACATTTATCTGGTGACTGGTCACTAGTGGTGTCCTTCAGGGCTTGGTGCTTGGGCCAGTTTTGTTTCACATCTTCATTGACGATCTGGATGAGCGAATAGAGTAAATTTGCAGATGACACCAAGTTGGCTGAGAGTGTTGATTTGCTGAAGGATAGGAAGGCTCTTCAGAGGGATCTGGACAGGCTGATCAATGGGCTGTGGCCAGTGATTTAAGATTCAACAAGGCAAAGTGCCAGGTTCTGCATTTGAGCCACAACAGTCCCATGCAGTGATGCAGGCTTGGGGAAGAGTAGCCAGAAATCCTGGCAGAAAAGGTCCTGGAGGTGCTGCTTGCCTTCGGGCTGAACCTGAGCGTGCTTGTGCCCAAAGAGGGCAACAGCATCCTGGCCTGTATCAGCAACAGTGTAGCCAGCAGGGCAAGAGCAGTTATCATCTCCCTGTATGCAGCACAGGTGAGGCTGCACCTCAAGTACTGTGTTCAGTTCTGGGCCCCTCACTACAAGTGAGACATTTTGATACTGGAGCAGGTCCAGATAAGGACAACAGAGTTGGTGAAAGGTCTGGAGAAAAAGTCTAATGAAGAACAGCTGAGGGAACTGAAGTTGTTTAGTCTGGAGAAGAGAAGGCTCACGGAGGACCTTATCACTCTCTACAACTGCCTGAAATGAGGTTGTAGTGAGGTGGGGGTAAGTATTCTAAGTTACAAGTGATAGGACAAGAGGTAGCAGCCTGAAACTGTGCCAGGGGAGATTTAGAGTGGATATTAGGAAAAATTTCTTCACTGAAAGGGTTGCCAGGCATTGGAACAGGCTTCCCAGGAAAGTGGTGGAATCACTGTTCCTGGAAGTGTTCAAAAAACCATGTAGAAGCGGCCCTCAGTAATATGGTTTAGTAGTGGTCTTGGCAGTCCTGAGGTAATGGTTGAACTTGATGTTTTTAAAGGTCTTTTCCAACCTAGCTGATTCTATGATTAGATATGAGTATTAGATATGTCATCAAATAAAGAAACCTGAAAATGCAGAGGTTGTGCCTTCCTGATGCACCCCAGAACTACACAGTGTAGAGAAAAACCTAGTCCCTACTTCAGTAGAGTTACTCAGGCTCCCTGTTGTGCCAGCTCCACCTTGTAATCTACTTTCACTGTCTCATTTAGGAAGTTGTAGTTGCCTATCTAACACTGACCCATATTGTTTACATTAGCATGACCCTTCTGGGCTCCTATGAGCACTGTAAAGACAAGGCAAAGATAGAGTTATCAGTTGCTTGATAAAGTCCTTTGGGCTCACAGGAGAAAATATGTTTTTCAGAGCTTAATTCTTTAAGGTGTTCATCTGATTTTCCTGAAGCAGTTTCCCAGAGCTAGAAAAAATGTTTTTCCCTTTCCTACCCTACTTTATCCTTTTTGTAGGTACACTGAGCCTGGGAAAATCCTACGGGGCTTCTTCTCCCATGCACACACAAAATGCACCACTCACCAAATATCACTCTTTACTAAGCTAACAAGGATTTAAAATGGGAGAAGTCTTTACATCTATAAAAAGAATATTTTTAGGTTTTTTTTTCAAAATATTTTTTCTTTTTCTGTTCTATCTTTCATATTCTTTCTTTTATTTTTTTTCCATTTTATCTAATTCTCCTTCACCCCACCTCAGCTTCCAATGATTCTTGCACTTGATTGAATTCCCAGGACTGAAACCCTGACCTTAATGAATCCACCAGGAGGAATTTTTACCTTTTTCTTTGACACAAAAGATTTCATATATACTACTAAATTAGTCAAAGAAAGAATACAGCATATATATTTTAGTGTCTGTCTCTGCTTAGGACATACCCTATTGTCATTTCCTTGAATGCAGTTTCACTAAAGGCAGTAGGAATTTTGCATGGATACAAGCCCCTATTGAATGGGTAAATACCAGGTATTTGTTCATAAGCTATTGGATGCAAAAGAGGAAAAGGTCATTTTAGAGGAAAACAATGGCATGACATATCCTGATGTTGCTAGCCAGGCTGTCATAGGCATTTTACATGATAAGAAGAAACCCTGTAAACTAGCAGGTTGAGGAAATACGTCCTCTGTTTCCTCAGTGTATAACACCATTCGAAGTGAAAGATCAGTGGTGGCTTGTTTTGCATTTAAATCTCACTTTCAGTGAGATCCATTATGCTCTATAAACCACATTACATTAAACAGCTCATGCAAGCATTAAGCACGTGTTTGCAGAATGCTTCAGCAAGTAATGTGCACCACAGCTTTCATCTCTTTTGTCGAAGCTGACAGTTATGGCTAGAGGAGTTGTGCATATCATACTGCCCATAGCTGTGCTCCTTCAAGTTACAGAATTAGCAAGCATTAGAATGTGAACCCAAGTTGCAGAAGCAGTAGGATGCAGTGACTGATAACTCTGAAGAGTGTCCATATGGCAGGATAGCTGTACTTATAAATATTTCAAATGTCAATTCACAAGGCTACAATCATCCCAAGCTGTTTGTGCTATTCTGAATAATTGCTAGCAAACTATAACAAAATATTTGTCATACTAAAATAACACATATAAATTTAACTGCTATATGCACCAAACTTTTCTCCAGATAATATAATTTATTAGGTTAATAAAAACAACAGAGGCAGCATGGTTGCTTGGAATTTGTGAATAATTACCTATGAAAAACCCTTCACGCATACCTTTCCTGCTGCAGAGATTGCAGAACTTCATGTCTTTTCCCCAGTGAGGACAGGCTAGTGTAACAGCAAGCCAAGATCAAGGTAATCAGGGCTTGCTACAGCATTATTTAGTTTTATTTTCCTCCATTAGCATTTGAACATGTGCTTATTTGATTTTATTGGCCATCACCAGTAATTCCTAACACGCAGCCATGCGGGTGCAGTGACAGAATGCAGGGAATATGGTACTTTCCACATTGATGTCTTTGAAGCATGTTGGATATTTTGTGTAGCAATAAGCCCTGAGATGAGATGAACTGACTGAGAGGAAGAGTTCACAAGCAGCAATTTCCACGGTGGCACTGGAGGGGGTAAGCAGAATCAACTGGAGCTCCCCAAAAGGGTTTTCTGCTCTGTTGCAGATAATGCGCTTATTTTGTGCTCCCTAGTTATGGTGCACTCATGGAAAGATTAAGCAACTCGTGGTTGATTTACATAATACTCCCTCCCCTCAGATTGGAAATGAAAATAAAAGAGGATTTTTGGAGTTATATGGCATCCATGGCATTTTGAAGCAGACTTTAATGAATTCTTACCTTTCATTTGCTTATTATGACCTCTAAACTGCTGACATGTCTATAAAAATTTCAGTACCATTCAGGGAGATAAGTGACAGAATTGCTCATACAGCAAGCAAAATTAAAACCCATTCATGTGATAATCCCCATTGCATGACCCTGTATATAATCCTAGCAGTTTTGGACAAAGAGGAAGATACTAATATTTTGTCAAATTTCCAAGGCTATTTTCTGACAAGTAGAAAGTCAAACAGTTATTGCTTTACAAATGTGGACAAGAAGAACTGATGTTTGTCATAGTTATGAGGATAAAAAGGCCAACTGAAGGTTAAACTGTCCACAACTCTGAATACGGTTTTGTATTTGTACATGGCTTGCAAAGTTTTACATACTGAATATAGGACCTACTCTTATTATCCCATACTCTCGGTTCCCTCCAGTTCCTTCACATTTCTCAGCATGGCTTAATCCCAGATTTGCGTGTGGCTATGAACCCTAGCTCAAGGAAGAAGTAGAGTCATCATTCAGCTCTATAGACAATAGTCTTTCTCCATAGAAAACCTTAAAATGCAGTCAGCAGACTTCTGTCACATAGCCCAGTGCCTCACATGTGAGAACTGCAGGATCATGTGAGGTCAAAGATACACTCTCAGCAGGAAAGGTTTGTGCAGAGTAAGAAGCAAAGTTGCCATCCTAGGAAAAAAGGATTTGTTGCCAGACATAGGAGAGAACAGAAGAACCTGTAGTGGCATGCTTAACAAAAGATAGTGTGGAAGTAAAACCAGCCTGTTAGTTTTATAGTTATTCAAGGCTCCTTTGTGCATTATCTGGAAGGCACCAGAGGCTCTTCTAGCAGTGTGTTGTTACTCCTCCTGCTATGTATGTGAGAGTTCAGAGAATGAACAGCATATGTTCAGCTTCACCAAGGTACATCCAAACAACATTCAGAGCACCCAGAATATCTGAGTTGAACTTCTTAACCCTGGCTAACATCCTAAATGAAAGATAAAGACTGGAATAAATTGTCCCCTGTAAAATGCCTGGCAGATAGTATCATGCTTTCAACCGCAAGGACAGTAAAGCACACAACAGATTGGCAAGATTGTGTAGTCTCCATCACTGAATGTCTTTAAGGACAGATGAAACAAACACCTATTAGGAATGACTGAGGTGCAATTCTCCCTACCTTGAGGCAGTGATGCACTGAGTGAGTTTTTCCAGCTCCATTATTCTTTGCATCTATGATAAGAATTTGCAGAACTGGGGTCCAAGCCCAGAGCTTTTAATTCCAGAGCAGCTAATGGGTGCATCAGCAAGGATTTCAATGTCATACAAAATACTGCCAGACTGTTCTCACAACTCCAATACCATGGCTAGTATGCAACTGCTCATCTCATCACCACCCTCCCACACCCCGGGTGAGCAGGACAGAATGTTAAAGAGAAAATGTATATGGAGTATAGCCACTATGAAAATGTCACAAATACAGTGAAGGGGACAATAACATGAAAATATTGCACCAATGTAGCAGCCTACAAAAGATGCTTTCACAAAACCTCATTGGCTCTAGCAATGAAAGGTGAATGGTTGCCCACACAAGCACTATTAAAAGTCATGAATGCTCTCACTCTGCTTCCTTTCCTTGTTACTGGGATTAGGTTTTGTATCTCTTAGATGGTTAAAATCTCACATATCCATTTGGGATGATATACTGTTTAATTACTTAAAATTGTGATGATGAACCTTTTCTTTCTAAGTATGAGAAGACCTTTCAGACATATTGAGCAAACTGAACCATAGCACTTATTCTTTTCCTGTCCAGAGGCAGTGCAGAAAAAGAATCATTGTGTTGAGTAGATCACTTCAAAGCAAGCATCACTTCTTCCTTAAGGATCTTTTCTAATCAAAAGTCTTTGAAAACATTCCCTGATGTAAGACAAATTTGTTTACCAGTCTACCAGCCACAACAGATGTCTATACTCCACTGCTGGGACTGAGAAACCAGCCAAGACTCAGGCAGATTTGGAAGCACAAGGGCCAGGGAAATGCAGAGATCACAGAAAAGCCATGGTGAGAGGGTGTAATAGGAGTGGATATGTCCTTCTTATGAGATCTGAAAACGCCTCTGTGCTCTAGGAGATACCACTTGGCCACAAGAACACAAGCTCTGCTGCTTCTATTTGGAGTCCCAAGTTTGCTGAAGCAGAGCTGAGTGTGCATTGCTCAGATAGATGTAGAGGAGAGCAAGGACTGCCCCACTGTCTGCTTCTTGAGGACGCACCACAGCATCTATGGCCATACTTGGAGGCACTGTTGTTACCACCCCATGGGGAAGTCTGTCCCTCACATGAAGGTCTGTTAATGAAGGCCATCTATGTCACTTTTTCATTGACTTCACTGGAATCTCTGACTGGGTCACAATTTAAAATTCTGATGTGAAAACTATTATTTCTGAAGGGGTATTTACATGAATCTGAGACTGTAGAGATTGTACAATTTCTTGACTATATTTGAGGGGAAAAAATGACTTATTAAATCACTTCTAGGGTAGGAACAAGCTTTTCTTACTGGTGAACCCTTCGATTGACACTGTGTGTACAGATGCCAGGTACTAGTAAATCAGACATCAGTTTCTCTTTAAAAAGGTCAAGCAATTCAAAGCAGCTCCTCTAACATATAATTTAAGGGATTAAAAGGTTCCTCCCAATAGCAACAATCAGTGGTATGTTTTACTGTAATAAGCCATACGTTGTTTCAACTGGGAGTCAATCATTCCTATTCAAATTGAGAAACATAAAATCTGCAGCCACTTATCTACTAAAGTGCAGTAAATGTTCATTCTCAGAGGCTAATGTATTATTAATACCATGGGAAAGACATCTTAATATATTTATAGAGATATTCTGTACATTTTTGCTAGAACATATGGGAAAGAATACAAATACTGACCAGATCTTTAGTCAATACCGATGATTGCTACAGTTCTATGCAACAGACCAGCCCTTACTGCCAATGAACTCCATCTTTTAATCTGTACTGATGAAGTATTCATAAATCTGTTTCACCTCCTAAATGCAGCGAAAAACTGAAGTCACAACCTGCAAGACATCTATGATTTATTCTTTTGGTCTTCCAACAATGAGATCAGAGTCATTACAATCTAAGGCAAGGTGAGTGACTAATAAATCTGTTACTGATTCACACAGATCATGATGCTTCATTGCTAATTTGCAAAGAAAACAACTTGTAATTGTGTGCAAATGGCATGCTGTGATTGTAGATGGAATATAATCCTTCATAGGATTTAATTCTCGGAATATGTATACTGTTAATGCTAAAAGCCTGTACCACACTGCCAAAAGCCAGCTAAAAACAGAAGAGCCAGGTAGGATGTTCAGACCACTTGTAGGAAAGAAATATGTAGGAAGCAATAAACAAGGGAGAGACTTCTCTATAGGGCTGTAGGCCCCAGCTTATCTGGGAAAACAAAGTATACCAGTAGAAATAAGGGGGTTATTTGTGAGAAAGACAGATATTCTCATTCAGAGAGAAGGTGAAGAGGAAAAGAGACCTTATACTAGATAAAGAAGGAACGTGGCAGATAACCTCATGAGGTAATAGCTATTTTAAGGAACCAAAACAAAAGGAATGTTAAGTTTTCAGGAGTGACAGACATCATTGAACCCCTGAGGAAATAACAGAATAAGTAAAGTGCTTTCCTGTCTTTATCAGCCTCTATTTTGAGTTAACCAAGATGTCATCTTTAATCTCCTTAGGGCTGGACAAGTTGTAAGTTGCTGTTCTGTGCTTGTAGTTATAAAGCTATGCATATATCTAGCTTGCACAAGAAGGCTTACCACTGAGAGTTGGTTTATGGAATGCTCCTGAAATGACTGTGCTTTCCTTTACAACCATCAGGCAACCTCACTCTGCTTGTACCACAACAGTTTGAATCCAGGCTGAAAGAAGACCTGGCACCAATGTCTTTCAGTTGGTACTGCTTGGAAAAGGAGCACTTATAACAGCAGTAATGTAATGAGGGCAGACTTCCATGAGCTGAAAAGGCCTGAAATAGGGAACTCCCCAAAGACCTTGCAGGTCCCTCAGACTCTGATCTTCAGAAAGGCACAGGCAACTGAAAAAAAATAAATGTTTACTGGCATCTGTCCTGGCAAATTAATGCAAAATTATGTGGGTTCCAGGCTGTCAGACTTGTCAGCAGCACTGTCATTCATGTCGGCTTGCAATGCATTGCTTCATTCACACCAGATGTGTGCCAGCAGCCTGTGTAGTAAAGCCTGCCTGCCTGTGCCAGTGTAAAGGAATATATGCGATGTGGCGTCTGGAGTCACTGGTGACCATCTCTGTGCTGTACCAGTACTTTCATTCCAAGCTGGTTTTGAAATAGCCTTTTAAAAGATATGTAGACACAATGGAGCCACATGTGCCAAAGATGTATTTCCCCAGCTGTATGCTTTTGTGCCAGATGTTTAATCAGGTTTTAAACCAACTCTGTACCCCAGATTCCTTGAAACTGCAGCTGCAGCAGTTTCAGCTGTGCATTTCAATAGGATTGTTGGTGTAAGAAGAGGCACTTATTTTCCAATAGCATAGGCTTTATTGGCTTTCAATATGCTTAACAAGAATTCCCTGGCTGACAGGTTTCTGGAAGGATCTGCAGAATGAGGAGGGTCTCAGTGCCTTCTTTTGGGGCTCTGCCACAGCCTCATGTAATGTAGTATTTTTGTTCTACTTGCCTTCAGTCACAGTAAGCACAACACTAAAGCACCACATTTGGAAGAGATCAAAATGTTATGGTTAAAATTAGAACAGTTGATCACAAACCTGAGTCAAAACTCCCTATAAGACTCAAAATTTAATCAGGATATTCAGACCTCTTCCCAATTGGACTATAACCTGTACCACTAACTCCATACCTATGGCTGACACTGTTTGGTAATGTCTCCTCAGTCGGGGTTGGAATGTGTAACATTCATAGTCTTCACAGGCACAAGTATCACCAAGACACGAACTCTTAACCCACAAAGTGCAAGTCTGTTCAGCAGAAAGGTCATCTGCTAGTGGAGGTCTCATAGGTACAGATTTGTGGCAATGTGCATGGGAGGACAAGAGCTTCCTGTGCTCCATACTTATTGCACTGTGGAGTACACTCTTCTCTTCAGGCAAGGTCAGGCAATTTGCAGAGCCTTGTATGCTCAGAGCTTCTGCATGCTCAGAGCTTGTGTGGCTTGCAATCTGGACATACCACTATGGAAAAGCAATGGAAGGAAAATATCCTTGGAATTAATTTTTAAAGCAAAAAGAAAAAAAAAATAAAAAAAGAAAAAGGCTGTGTTACTAGCCTCAAGCATTTACTTGCCATTACTCATCTTCCTGCTTCCTTCAAGCTATGAAGTCACCTTAAAGATGACACTGAAATATACATGCTGCTGGATTTTTTTTTTTAATTTGCTCATTTCTACTTTTTATTTGGTGGTTACTGAGATTTTATGTTTTGTGCACTGAAACCTTTCCTTGTCCGAATCTCTCCCACTGTCCACACACAAGTGAAACCACAGCGGCTTTGGAATGCAACTTAAAAGGAGGGAGAATTTCCAGTATTGCTTGAGAAGTAAGGATGTGGTTTGTCACTGAACTTTACCAGATCATGTTTCCCCTCTTTCCCATCACTGCCAAACTCTCCAACTCCTACCACTTTGCCCTGACATGTCCTTCCTTTAACCTCCCTTTTTGCAGGAAAAGGCACTTGCATTGCAGAAACCCCTAGATATCCCTTACTAGAAACTGTGGGAACCTGAGGGAGGGTCCATGGTTTATCGCCATGCTCATCTTAGAGGTGCCAGTTTTCAACAATTACAGAAGATTTCTCAAAAACATCAAAGAAATCCACAGTACTGAACAGGAAGTGTGATGGCTCTCAGACCTATTTCCTACCTACCCAGTCACACTGCCATAATCTTGCAGGGACTGAAAATGCTGTAAGCAACTAAACATGAAGACTCATTTTGACTTTGGAACAGTCTGAGTAGATCTCAGTGATATGGGGCTTCCTACACTGTGCTTATCGCACATGAGTGAATCCAGCAGACTTGACATTATATTTTGCCCAGTATTTGAAGTTCATGAAGCAATTTTCTTGAACTACTCCCTGTATTACATAGTGAAGAGAAAGCTGATCATCTAAACGTTCAATCAACAAGCAGTTTCTAATAATCTCTTCTGGAAGATAAAACAAATTCAGGCAAATATACAAACCCTATCTCCAGCAAACAGCCAGAATAGCTGATTTATATGCAAGGACATTTCTTAGGAGCATGCATATACTGAGACATACTCTATTTACTTTAAGGCACAGAAGCACTAAAAAATGTACAGGCATGGAAAAGACAAAAACATCTGTAATGTATTTCACTGGAAAAAGGGAAATATAACCCTCATTTTAAAGAAGGGGAAAATGGAAAACCCAGGGAGCCATAGACCAGTCAGCCTCAACTCTGTGCTTGGCAAAATCTTGGAGCAGATTCTCCTGGAAGGCATGCTGAGACATATGAAAAACAACAAGGTGCTTGGTGACAGCCAGCATGGCTTCAATAGGGGGAAATCCTGCCTGACCAAACTGGTGGCCTTCTATGATAGGTCTAAGGAAGTGATGGACAGGGGTAGAGCAGCTGATGTCATCTACTGGGCTTGTACAAAGTGTTTGACACTGTCCTGCACAACATCATTGCCTCGAAGTTGAAGAGACATCAATTTGATAGGTGGACAACTTGGCGGATACAGAACTGGCTGGATGGCCACACACAAAGAGTTGTGATCAATGGCTCGATGTCCAGCTGGAGACCAGTAATGAGTGGTGTCCCTCAGGGATCAGTGTTGGAACCAATCTTGTTCAACATCTTTGTCAGTGACATGGACAGTGGGATTGAGTGTGCCCTCAGCAAGTTTGCTTATGACACCAAGCTCTGTGGTTCGGTTGATACTCTGGAGGGAAGGAATGCCACACAGAGGGCACTTGACACATTTGTGAGGTGGGCTGATGCCAACCTCATGAAGTTTAACCATGCCAAGTGCAAGGTCCTACATCTGGGTTGAAGCTAGGCACAGCTACAGGTTGGGCAGAGATGAGATTCAGAGCAGCCCTGAGGAGAAGGACTTTGGGGTGTTGATTGATGAGAGAATGAACATGACCCAGCAGTGTGCTCTTGCAGCCCACAAAGCCAACCATATCCTGGGGTGCATCAAAAGGAGTGTGACCAGCAGAATGAGGCAGGTGATCCTGCCCCTCTACTCTGCTCTTGTGAGACTTCATTTGGAGTACTGTGTGCAGTTCTGGAGACCTCAACACAAAAAGTATATAGAACTGTTGAACAAGTGCAGAGGTGGGCCATGAGGATGGTCAGGGGTCTGGAGCACCTCCCATATGAAGATAGGCTGAGAAAGTTGGGACTGTTCAGCCTGCAGAAGAGAAGTCTGCTTGGAGACCTCATAGCAGCCTTCCAGTACCTGAATGGGGGCCTATAAGGATGCTGGGGAAGGACTTTTCATGAGGGACTGTAGCGATAGGACAAGGGGTAATGGATTCAAACTTAAGCAAGGGAAGTTTAGATTGAATCTGAGGAAGAAATTCTTTACTGTGAGGGTGGTGAGGCACTGGAATGGATTGCCCAAGGAATTTATGAATGCTCCAGCCCTGGTGGTGTTCAAGGTCATGCTGGACAGAGCAGTGGGTGTCATAAGGTAGGGGGGTTAGAACTAGATGATCTTAAGGTGCTTTCCAACCCTAACTCTTCTGTGATGCTAAGATTCTTACCTTTCGTCGGCCCCACACTCTGTCCTATAATTTTTGAGACCAGGCTATACCATGTCAGGCTGTGTTGCATTTTGCAGTATTCAGTCCAGATCATGAGCTATATAAGTTATTCAACTCTCCTGAAATTCGGTTTCTTAGGCATCGAACCCCACAGAATCATAGAATCACTGAAGTTGGAAAAGACCTTTAAGCTCATTAAGTCCAACCATTAACCCAGCACTGCCAAGTCCACCTATGAATCATGTCCATAAGCTCCGCATCTACATTTCTTTCAAATACCTCCAGGGATGGTGACTTCACCACTTTCATGGACAGCCTCTTCCAGTGCTTGACAACAGCTCTTGAGAAGTGCTGATGATGTGTATTAGTTTTCTCCTCTCAAAATCACATGAATGTGTTGCACTGAAGGTGTCTGCCCATGGTGTAAACCCCATCATGAGCATTTCAAGAGCATTCAAAAATTTTAATCTTAAAAGCAAATGAAGAGCAAGATTATATAATGAAAGTGTCTTTACTGTTGACTTAAAACCAAACTAAAACAACAAAACCCCAAAACCAAACAAAAGAAAACAAAACAAATAAAACAAAAAACAAACAAACAAAAGAAAACCCACAAAAACCAGAAAACAAACCAACCAAACAAAAAAAAAAAAAAACCAGAAATCACAACTGAAAACTGAAGCAGCCCTCTGTAGCCTGAAGTTTTGGTCTGCCAGTTCAAAAGCAATGCAAAACTCTGGTTCCCCTCCTCAGGCAACCTTTCCAGGCAGGAGAGGCTTTCCACCAGCCCTGTTTCTCATCCCAGTGAGGCAGTTCAGAGTCTCCTGCCTATTCTCTGTGCTAAGCCCAGCTGGAGCCAGCAGCTTTTCTTTTTCATTAGAGACAATTATGTCCCTGTGCTTTGAGCTGAAAGGGCTGACAGTGGTGGAAAGGGCAACCTTGTGAAGAAGAGTCTGTATTGAGATGCAGCACTGGACCCAGGTCCTAGCTGCACTGATGGTTTTTAGTCTTCTCCTACCTTGCATCAGGTCCTGTCTAATGATCCTTGGCTCCAAGACAACAAAGCTCTTAAAGATAGGCTTACCATATACTATCATCTGCCTGAAGTACCACCCAGTTGGGCTGGTGTCTGTCTTTGTCATGGGTACAGCAGCAGCAACAGTCATTTTTTTTCGTAGTAGCTGGTGCAGCACTGTGGTTTTGATTTTCGGCTTGGGAGCAGCGCTGATAAAACTAGTGTTTATAGTTATGGCTTAGAATGTTTAGGCTGGCAAAGGACTTTCTGAACCTCATTCTCTGCCAGAAAGGAGGGGAAGCTGGGAGGAAGCCGGGAGGAAGCCAGGAGGAAGCAGAAGCAGAGCGCCTGACCCAAACTGACCAAAGAGGTATTCCATACCACAGCACGTCATGCCCAGGATGTAAAAACAGAGAGACCCGGAACGGTGAGGGTGCACTGCTTGGTCAGGCTAGGTATAATGGTGAGCTCTTTTATTCTTTTCCCTTGTATTTCTCTTGTCGGTATTATTAGTGGGGGTA
>JASSUY010036983.1:0-31609 GCA_032466535.1 Forpus xanthops | reverse complement strand
TGGGCACCCTGTGCCAGCGCTCAGCACCCTCACAGGGAACAGCTTCTGCCTAAGAGCTCATCTCAGCCTCCCCTCTGTCTAAAGACATCCCTCCTTTTCCTATCACTACACACGCCTATATATGAGCAGAGCCAGGCCCTCTGTTGTTTCAGTATCACTGTTAAGCTCCTGCTTTGGAAGTTCATGTGCTTTTGGTTGTGCGTGGTAAGAGCGAGGAAGCTTTTGCTGTGCTGGCGAGCAGTCCCTGCTGTGCTTCTTGACATGGCATCTCCCAACACGAGAGCTCGCCTCTGAAACACACCCGGATGGGGTTGTGTTTTCCAGAGCATGGGGGGAAAGCCTGGGCTCTTGGATTCACCAGATTGCTGCCTCTCTGCTGCTCAGAGATGCAGACAAATGAAGCAGCAGCGAAACTGGCACTTGAACACAGAGCTCTGGCAAATGATATGATCTCTTCCATTTTCCAGAGTGCTCTGAAACAGCAGTGCCCTGTTTGTGAATGTGTAGTCTTTCATTCATAAACCCTGACACAGGCTGAAAACACAGCTGAAGAGCTCCGGTGGGATGGGCCTGTGAGGAGAGGAGGTCCCTGGGGTGGAACTGGTCAGTGGTAATGGCAGAGGGGAAACCTTGACCTCTGCTTCCCTTCTCTGTCAGTGGCCAAGTGTATTCTGTTTTCCTGTGTTCTGTCTCACCAGCAAGTTTTTCTCTGCTGCAGATTGGTACCCAGAACAGCCTGGAGATCCTGGAAGATCCCAAAGCTGAGGTTGTGGATGAGATCGCGGCAAAGCTTGGATTGAGAAAGGTTTGGATGATGTTGGGTCTCGTGTGTCTTGGTGAGGCAATGAAGAAAGTCCTTGGTGGTTCCCTTCAGCCCCAGGGGGTTAACCAGAGTGTTGGACATATCTGAGATGTAGTTTGTGTTGGTAGTTCTTAGGCTTTTAGGCATGGAAAACAAACCAAGAGCGTTTTCCTGAGCACAAGCATCTAGCCAGGCTGTGTAGCTGAAGTCAGCAGTCCTCTGTCACGAGTGACATCAAAGGGGGTAGCAAAGAAGCAGAAACACCATTTTCCCCTTTATTTCCCCTCAGATAGGGGCCGTTCTTGGTAGCATCTCCCCAGTGAGCACTAATTTGATGCAGATGCAGCTGGAGTTGCTTTGAGTTTCCTCCTTGTGACACAATCTGTGCTCCACTTCCAGAGCAGAGGCTCTTGCATGTGTTTTATTCTCCTCTGTGGGGTCCTGTCTCCTGATGCTGCTGATGTAGGCAATCTGTCTGTTGTTTAGGGGTGCAGCTCCCCCGGCAGCTGAGCCTCAGCCCTCTGTTCCCCACCAGCCACCCAACCCAGACATATGGCTGCTGGGATCTCAAACCTCTCCTGCTTATTTTCCTGTTTGGGAAATGTTTTAGTATCACGTGAACGCCAGGAATGAGATGTACACAAACAAGATTTGGCTTGCTAAGGAAAACACAAAGCAGAAAAGCCTCGGTAGGGTAGACTGTAAACAGCTGTGGTGAGGTCTTTTGTTCTCCCCGATAAGATCTGCAGCCTTTTGCCAGTGTCTGAAGCAGAGCTCCTGTGTGTGTTATTTATTTCCATGCTTTTCCTCTGCCTCTCACATCAGGTATTTTTAATCAGTGGCACTTAATGCGTACATGAGTGCTGGCTGTGGGGTTTGAGCTGGCTGGGATCTGAACCAGCAGTTCTCCCTCTGAAGGGTTAATGGTCAGGAGGGGCCCGATCAGCGCTGGCTCCAGCACGTGTGTGAAGGGTTCACACAGCGGTGCGTGTGTACACATCCATCCTCCTAGGTGCAAACAATGCAGAAAGCAGGAATGTGGGGTTTGGATGGGAGCAGGCCGGTTTGGAATGAATCAGACTCCAGCGGGAACATTTGAGCTTTATCTTAACTAGTGAGTGAGCTTCCAAATGAGATCATGTGAGCTGCTTTGTCATCTGCTGGCTCTCCCGCTCCGCGCTCTATAGGAAATGCTTTTTGCTGTGGGTGGGAGGAGGTAGCGGCTGAGAGGCCTCTTGCAGCCTCCAGATCTTTCCATGAAAAGATATTCCATAGTGAAACATAAAGCTGCAGGTGCCCCCGGCTGGCCAGCTGGCATGCTGCTCCTGGAAATGGGATTCAAATGAGCCCGGCACAGCTGGGAGAGCCATTTCCTTCAGGCAGCTACAGCAGGGCCTTGCGAGGAGCCAAGAACATCTTGTCCCGCTAGGAGAAAATGTATAAGCTCTCTTCTGGTTTGGGGTTTGGGTTTTTTTTATCCTTAAAGCGACTCTCCCTGTAATGCTCCTTATAGGTTGGCTGGATATTTACTGATGTGGTGTCTGAAGACACACGGAAAGGGACTGTTCGATACAGCAGGAACAAGGTGAGGTTCAAGCGTGCAGCTAATGAGAGCTGCTGGTGCTGAGGGCTGGTAATGGCTAAATGCTGGCTGTGCCCAGCAGGGTGCTGAGCAGAGCTGGAGGTGATGCTGGGAATAGAGCTCTTGTGAAATGGGGTTGGTACTTCTGAAGCTTCTGGAGGAAAAGGAAGAGCACTGTAAGGGGTTTGAAGCTGTTTAGAATGCCAAGCTGCCTCCAGCTGCTCTGCTTTAAGAAATGGTGCTCCTGGTTGAAGAAGCTTTGGATGAGCTTTCACGTCGCTTCCAACCCAAACCAGTCTGGGGTTCTAAGATGATTCTATGATTGGGGTGGTTTGAGGTGCAAACGGAGCCAGAGTGGCTCTGTCAGAGGATGTTGCTCTGGGCTGGGCTTTGTGAGCTATACATAGCTCAAACTTCCACCTTCTCAGCTTCCTGTAATTCTAAGTCAAGGACATCCCCGTTTGGAAAATGAAACCCTGCTCAAACACAAAGCAAAGGTGTGCAGAGGTGGGTGGAAGCACCACTGGGGCAGTCCCTTTGGCAGCAGGCAGGCTCGGGGCTGGGGAGCTGACATGTCCCGTGCTTTCCCCAGTCCCTGCAGCAGCTTTCTATGAAATCATGTTTTCTGGGGGTGTTGGTGGTTTTCTTTGGCTACGGACCAGGGACACGGGCCTGGGCTCCTCCACGTTCTCCTTGGTATTGATATTGCTGCTCTTCCCTCAGGACACGTATTATCTAAGTGCAGAAGAGTGCATCACAGCTGGAAACTTTCAGAACCAGCAGCCCAACATCTGCCGCCTTTCTCCAGATGGTCATTTTGGATCCAAGTTTGTCACAGTTGTGGCTACAGGTATTCACTGGCCTGGGCTTGCCCCAGCTCTCCAGCTTACACATGAATTATCTCTTGTTAATAGAAGGATATGCAGCTCTGCCAGGAGGAACCAGACATCCCGGTCCCCATCTGTCCTGTTTAACAAGGGCTTTGCTTTGCTCTATCAAGTAAAACACTTCTTCATTCCTTCTGCTATCTTCTCTCCAATCATTTACCCTGTCCCCTGCAGGAAACTTAATTGAGGGTCAGACTCGGAGCATCCTCCTCTCTGATCCAGAAAGCATTTTTTGCCTGCAGCCAGGGGCATAACTGTTCCTCACTTCTCCAGTTTGAATCTTTAAGCTCCGAGTGCTGTTGCCTGAAAACAGCGGTGCAGAGCCATGGGAATGCAGAGCCTGAGAGTTAACTGTGGTTCAGCATGAAGGAGAGACCTTTATCTCCCTTGTGTTGCTGTCAGGGAAACCCTTACATAGGATGCTGCACCCTTCTGCACGTGGAAGCATTTCATGTTGGCCTGAATAAAAGAGGGAAGCTGCAGAACCTGCTTTGCTTTGTCTCCTCTGATGAAGCCATTTCACAGCGAGTTGCCAGAGGCACTGGGGAGTGCTCTGCACTGCCCGGGCTGCGAGGGGAGATGTTGGTGCGTGCTGGTTGTTGTGTTTGAGGTTCAATCTGCCGCAGGATGACACGTGCATGCAGTTAAAACTCCCCTGGAGCAGATGCGCTGTGTTCTGGGTCTGTTTAACACGATAACCCCAAACCTCACGACTTCCAAACAGCATCAGTGTTAAAACTGAAAGTGGGATATTCTATCGCCTGCTCCAAGCCTGGGTTTTGTAAGTGTTCCCGGAGCCTTTTCCAGTGAAGAACTCTCTTTCAGTTGAGGCCCGTGCAGTCAGACAGCTGCCCGTGCATTCCAGACTGCTCAACGCATCCATCTTTCATTACAGATAGATGTGTATCTCACTCACCCTTTGTGTTATTTACTTCTGGGTTTAAACAAGGTGTTTTACTGAGAAGCCAACGGCCAGCTTTGTTCAGAGCTTCCCTGGGTCTGGGGCTATGGTTCATTTCTAGGAGTGTTTGTTCTGGAGCAGTGAGTGATTGAGGCTAGAGATCAAAGGGTAGAAAATGTCGATTTCCTCTTTTCTGTTCCAGATAATCTCATTCTCCTCTGTTCAATCAGCCCATCAGGTTTCTATTTAAGCACTTGATTCCTTCGTTTCGTGCCGTATAAATACATTTGGATAGTTTGCATCAACTTTGCCTTTAAATCCTCGACGTGGATTAATTCCTATCCCCTCCTGAATTCCCTAGGTTTGGAAATAGTAACGTTTTCCTACCATCTGTCTGTATCTTCTCTTTCCAGTTGTATTCTACTGACATATGACCTGATGTTGCTTACATTACCCAAATTAAAGCGCCAAGCATGTGATCTAGCAGTGAGCCAGGGGCTTAATTTCCACTTTCCATGTCAGATTTCCACCAAGCCATCCATTGCAGGCTGAGAAAACACTTTTGCTTCTTATCCCTGACATTTCTTAGGTGACCATCCCTCAATCTGCAGCTCACAGCTCCTTGGAAATGAAGCATGCTCCTAGGAGCTCTGTGCCTGCTTTCTGGTTTGAGAGAGAGGAGATACCCACAGGGTAGCAGGAGGGTGTTGCTATCTGGAGCCTTCCAAAAGGGCAGCTTCACCTTTAAGCTCCTGGCAGTGTGCTCTTGCTGTCACTGCAGGGGCCTGTCCTGTTAGGCTGGCTGTGAAAACGTGTGTTACTTAGTAAACATAGAGCTTAGAGGGGATTCTTGCCTGGAAATCCTTGCATGCAGCAGCACCAGGAGCTTCATCTCGTCGTTCTTTGCTGTTAGCAATAGCATGGTGTTTAGCGTTGCTCCTGGGGTTGTGCCTCTCAGAGCTACACTGGACAAATCACTCCTGGTGGGATTTTTAACCAGCCTCTTCTCTTCCAGGTGGTCCCGACAACCAAGTCCACTTTGAGGGGTACCAAGTCTCGAATCAGTGCATGGCTCTGGTGCGGGATGAGTGCTTGCTGCCCTGCCGAGACGCGCCGGAGCTGGGCTATGCCAAGGAGTCCAGCAGCGAGCAGTATGTGCCTGATGTGTTCTATAAGGTAGGAGCTGCGTGCCTGGGGCAGGGGGGAGCTGCAGAACCAGCTCTGCTCTGTGTGTCTGGAGATCAGTACGGCCAGCTCAGGAGAGGATGTCTTTGAGGGCTGAACTATTTTCAGTAGTAACCGTTCACCACATGTCTGCAGAGTAATTGCATAAGCTCCACTTCCCCCTCGTAAATGTGCTGTTATGGTTCCCAGCACAGCAGTAGCCATTGGCTATCCAGCTTCGAAATGAGGTCTGCAGTGATCCGCCATAAGCCCACAGCGAGCGCTCTAAATTCACCTCCCCTCTATACGTGTTGGCAGTATTTGCCATGCCTCTCTGTTCATTTTAATCCCCAGCTGAATTCAGCTTCCTCCGCTGCACAGGCCTATGATGTGTGCTCACAGGAATGGAGCAGTGGGTTCCCTTTGCACTGCCAGGGATTTGCTTGTGTGTGACATGCTTACAGGCACCAACTGGGCAGCAGATGCAGCAAAAAACAGATGCAGGAAGAGGAGGGCCAGCCTTGTGCATGCTTCTCTGGGACAGAAGGAAGGTGCAAAGGCTGTCAGAGCAAGGGTTGTGCCCCAGCTTTCCTCTCTAGTGCTGGGGTGGCTGCCAATGCTCCCGTTCTTGGGTCAGACTAAGCTCCATACACTGGTCCTGAGGAGCAGTGGGAGATGCGCGCTCCCAGAGTGGATCCAGAACACTTCTACATGATGTCGTGCAGAAGCACTGCTGGTAACCTGTGCGCTGTGGCTTTCAGAGCAGCTAGTGATGAATGGGCTGTCATTATTCCCTTGACAGTTGTTCCTGGGGATCTTCAGCCCCCCTGTATCTGCAGGGCCAAGTTAGAAACTTGGGGACAGGAGCTCTGCAGAGGCTGATGGCACCGCTTCTCAAACGTGTATGTTGGTGCCCTGTGAGCAGGGACAGAGGAATTAATTAATGGTGCTGTTTGCCAGCTAATTAGCCATCCATCACCCGAGCTGGTTATCTCCTTGTCTCTGTGATATTCACAGCGTGCTCCTGCTGCCTGTATTAAAGCTGTCCATGAAGGAGCATGGGATAGGCAAAGCTGCCTTCACTTGGGGTGACTGAAATGAGCCTGTTGTGCACCAGCAAGAGAAATGGAGCTGGTCAAAATGCTCTTGTGTGCCCTGAATCTCAAACACTGGCCTGGGTGAATTAGCTTAGGAGACTCCATTCCACCCCTTAACACCCAACTGCTGCCTTGTCTAATAAAGAGGGACACCCCTTGGCTCATTTCAGCACTGGAGAGGAAAGGTGGATGCAGTGTGTGCCTCTTCCCTTCGCACACAGGCAGCTCTTAGGAGCCGATAAGCCAGGTCCGATGCAGCAGAGCTCAGCTGTGCAAGGGTTGGCCCTGGATGTGAAGATGAGATCACTCCTGGCATGCTCTGGTCCTGCTCGGAGGAGCCCACGCTGTGCCACACTCAGGGCACAGCCTTACAGGAGGTCCCGGGGTCTGTGTCCCACATGTGGGCCACCCGGGGTGCTGGGAGCAGCAGGAAGGCAGTGGGTGTTCCTATACGGTCTTCACTCCCATTTGGAATCTGAAGCTGGGAGATAAACAGAATAGGAACTGATGGCTGCAGCCTTGTGTGGCAATTTCCACGCACCACACGTTCGCTGGGTCGGGCTGCAGCTTGTTCCATACGTTTTATAACTCATATCCATAAGTGCCTCTTTTGTGCTGAGGGCTGCTCCGGTGGGTGGAATTGTCCTTCAGCCTTAAACGTGTTTGGCTGTAGGATCTCTTCACTTTTTTGGAATGTTCTTAAATCAACGGAAAGCTTAGTCACCGCTGGCGTGGAAAACCTTTGGGGTCCCATTAAATGTGCAGGCCTTGAGGTCAGAGACACTACCTCATAGTTACTGGGTTGGTGACAGCGATGGTGTCAAAGCTTTGGTCAAATACAGTGTGAGGAGCTGGAGTCCAGCGCTTGGCCTCACAGTGAGGAGCAGATGGTTCAAGCTCCAGCGCCCTGCTCCCTATTTCCCTGCTGAAACTGCAGGAGCTGAGCCCTGTCCTCACCGGGGAGGTCCCCTCTATGCCGGCCGCCCAAATAGCTTTGGGCTGAAAGCTGCACTTGAGAGCAGTTGCTGTGTTTTGTCTCACGCTGAGAAGCTATCACTGCTAAAGAGAAAAGCCCATACATGTATTTCTATGTAATGTGCAAGTATTCATTTGAAAAGCCCTTTAGGATGAAAGGAGCCGTCGGATGAGAACCAGAAGGGCACTGTTTTGTGTAGTATGGGTATATTTATAGAGCAGCTGTGCATCCAGATGTGAGATCTTCTGAGCCCTCCTCTCTGTCTGCACCAGGGCAGCACAGTAGATTGAGCTTCAGCTTTGCAAATAGGAAGAGGTGCTGCTGGCTGCATCTCTAGTGAGGGGTAAGCCCGCAACTCTGCTTTGATCATGCTCAAAGATGTCTCATGCCTCTGCAGAAGGTGTTATTTCAGTGGTGACTGTTAACAGTGCACTTGGATTGGCATCGCTGCAGGCACAGGAGGCGGTGAGGGCCCGTGCTGCAGGCAGGAGCTGCAGCCTCAGGAGTTCCCTGCACGGCTGAAGCAGTGTCTGTGCTCAGAGAGCTGCTTTTCCATGGCTTGCACCTTGGTTTGTGTCTGTGGAGCGGGAGCTGCCACGTCCTGTGGGGCTGCAGCTGCTCCTGCCTGAACGTGACTCACCTCGTGTGGGTTAGCACGGATGGGCTGTTCTTCCATGGAAAGAGGAGGGCTGATGGCATCGGTGCTGTCCTGCCCCGGGAGGCCAGGCGCTCTTCCTGAGGCTCTACCCTTGTGATTCCTCTATTTCTTTAGCATTCTCTTTATGTTGGCCACTGGCCCTGCTGCTTGGAGGAACCACCCCCGTGGAATTGGCAGTGTGTGCTTTCTGCATGTGGCCGCTGCTTTTCTGGCTTGGCAGGGCTGGAGTTCTGCTCCAGCATGAGCACTGAGGGCTTTGGGGACCATGAGCACAAGTTTGCTCTGAGGCACCTCCCCAGGTAAGATTAGCCAGAAGGAAGAACACATCCCCCCTGGCCCCTGGCTTGTTTGTGCAGCATCACTGCACAGTGCTGTCTCCAATCTGAACGCTGCACAACCAGCACAGTTTGGTGCAATGAAACTTGTGAAGCAGTCGCTCCCGTCAGGACACAGACACACAGATCAGAGTAACTGCTCTCTGTGAGGAGAGACAATGCTGTCGCAGTGGCCACTCACCTTGTTTCTCAGCTGGATGAGGCAGAGCCCGTCTGAACGTTACCTATGAGCGTTTTCCATTCCCCATCCTACCCTTGTGTGGTCTCCTTTGTCCACCTGGTTGTAGAAATGAACGGTATTGATTCTGATTTCACTAAGAAGGTACCTTCCAAACCGTGATGATTCAGAGCTGAACTTGAGGAGGTTGGCTGCGTTTTACAGACCCTTTGAAACACTTGGCTAATTGGATTTTGGGACCGGCTTTGTCTCTTAGCACAGGCGTTTGTGTCGGCTTAGTGCAAACATGGAGATGTCACCCTTGCAGTGAATTGCATTTTACAGCTGCCTTAGCATTCCCTCTGAGTTTCTTTGGGATGGTGTAAGACGAAAGCCCTTTACAATGGCACCAGTGTTGTGAAAGAGCCCTTTGCCCTCACAGGGTCCAATGTGGGCTTTGTGCCTCTACAGCGGCTGAGCCTTGGCTTGCAACTTGCAAAGCGTGGTCCCATCTGGCCCCAGGTGAGCCCTGCCCCATGGCACTGCCTTTATTAGAGCAAAGGGACCTCTGAGCCAGGCTGCCTGCAGCGGGGCACACGCTGCTTCCTCCTGTTTGCACTGAAATCCTCTTGCAGGGAAGGCACCACAGCCAGGCTGCAGGCAGGGTTCACTGCCAGTGAAGGACTTCCCCTGCCTGGCCTCCTCCCAGCACTGCGTGTTGGACTGGAAAAGCCGCCTTAGCCTTAAATGTCCCAGCTGCTCTGGGGAGGAGGATGCTTGATGAGCTCATGAGGAGTCTCCTGAGAAGGGTTTCAACTCTCACTGACCTATTGCTCTTATGGAAGTTGCTTCATTTCTGTGTCAGCTGCTGGATGTGTGCAAAGGGGCAGGACTGGCAGGTAAAGAAAGCTCTTGGAGTCAGTGGAGGGAAGAGTGAGGTTGGGCTTTATGAATGCACAGGAAGGACAGAGAGCTGCTCAGCTCCATGGTGCCTTCAGCAGGGCGAGTCCAGCGTGGGATGCTGATGGTGTGGGATGCTAACAGCCATCCAGCCCTGGGATACGGAGCCAGAGCCTCCCTCTTGACTGAAGCCAGCCAGGCTCCTCAGATCACAAACCCAAGGCCACCCAGCAGCCTGTCCCACTGCAGCCATCCCTGAGCTGCAGGGGTGTGCAGTGCATCCCTCATTCCCTGCGGGAGCACCCATCTTCCCCCTGTTTGACCTCATCCATTTGCAGCTCCTGCCTCCAAACAGTGGTTCGCAAGGCTCTATCCGCAGCGCCTGATGCAACCTCCAGCTTGCTCCTGACTTCAGGATGATTCATTGTCCAGATCCTCCAGGCTTTGCTGCTTGACTTTTGTCCAGGAACCAAATACTTGCTCCTTCGTGAACCTCTTCCTGGCCTCCCTTTGGAGTCATTGCTTCTGGGCATTCGTGGCTATGGGGGTCTCAGCAATAACGCACCAAGAGGCAGCGCTGGGGCCCTGGTGACTGCTGAGTTCAGGATGAAGATGTCTTTCTCTCAGCTTGACGTTCGTTAAGGCCTTTAAAACGTAATTGCCTAATAAAACGGTGTTACGGGGGATGGAGGAGAAGCGCAGGCATTGAGGGGGGGGCTCTGTCTGCGGAGAGGCAGGGAGTGGAGGGGATGAGGTTCCAGTTTGGTGCTAACAGCCCAGCGCCCGTCTTGAGGCCTCCGTGACATTAAGAAGAAGGCATTTAACATGGAAATCCCCAGAGGCAGAGATGAAAGCGAACAGGTGCTGGCAAAATGTTTCTGCGTATTAGAACTTAATTAGATCTGCAAACGAATTCCAGATGGGCTCATTAGGGGTGAGTTGTTGCACGTTCCTTCTTGCCGGGGCAGGGCGGCACTCGGGACGCTGCTTCAGTCTGCTTGCATTTGATTCCTGCCTCTTTGCCCTATCGCAGCCATCTAGGAGCAGGTTTAGCTTTCAGCTCCTGTGATCTCCTGCAAAGGCTCCACGTCTCCTCCTGCTCCTGTCAGAGGGAGATGCGAGGCCTCGAGCCACCCGCCTCCTAGAAATGGGGCCACACAACCTGTCCTGTTCAAGATCCTTATCAGGGCTGCTTTTAAACAGGAGCTTCAAAGAGTGGAAGGTGGATTTTGAACAAAGGGAACGGGGACCGGGGATGGATGGGAAAGGGGGGATGCTGCCTGGAGGGGAGCGGCGTGCTGGAGCCTGCTCCTCGTGTCGGGGGTACCGGGAGCACACATACTTGTGCTGTGTGAATACCATAAGGAAGCAGTGATGATAGCAGGGGAGTGGAGGGGAAAACATGGATGTGGGGAGGAGGAAGCCGGCTGTGGGCCGGGAATCATCCTGGGAATGCCGCTCCAAACCCTGCTTGGAGGGGGTCACAGCCCTGCATTGAGATGTTGGGGCTGCCTCTGGCCATGGGGCTTCCGAGAGCTCAGTGAATGCAAACTTCAGTGGAAGGCCCTTGATTGGGAATTATGGGCGTGTAATTTCTATGGGGCTCTGCGAATGATTTATAACATGTTAAGGGATGCTTTAGGGAGGGAATAAAACCTCCTCTTAGAGAATCTTTAATGAAAAGTGTCAGTCCTCCTGAATTTATATCTGGAGCCGTGTTTGAACTCGGCGTGTTCGACATCAATCACGTCTAATTGTCATCCTGTGATTAATGAACATATGCTGGCCGTTTCTCGCCGTAATTAAACTTCACTTTCAACGCGCCTGGCAAAGCAAAACAAGTTTGTGCCTCGTGATGGGCTGGTTCTTCAGGCTGTGCGTGTGAGAGAGCCGGGATTTCCACCTCCCAAGTGACTCCCAACCAGTTCTGCAGAGTCAGGTTTGCCTTGGCTGCATGGTGCTGTCCCTCCCTTCTGAGACATCCTGCGCCTCAAAGTGGCATCTGCAGTGCTCAGGTGGTGCCAGGCACCTCCCTGGTGCTGACAACTGAAGCAAACAGAGCCGGGTGGGTTGTGACCACGCTCATGTCCTCCTTAGGGAGATCCGGAGCTCTCCAGCCCCCAGGAGCTGCAGGGGATTGGGCAGCACCAGCGCCATAGGAACAGCATCCTTAGATCTGCCCAAGCTGAGGATCCTAGGCTCCTGTGTGGGTGTCTGCGGGGCAGGATGCCGTTGGCTTCATTTCCATGCCGAGGAATAATAAACCTCTTTATTTTTCAGGACATAGACAAGTTTGGCAACGAGATCACACAGCTGGCTCGCCCGCTCCCGGTGGAGTACTTAATCATAGATGTGAGTATTCCTTGCACTTGTTTGCTTGCAGCAGGAGATGGTCAGGGCGGAGGGAAGCTCTTAACCCACTTCTGAATTCACATTGGAGGTGATTCATAGGACAGATATTCCTCCTTTCTCCTTCCTCCTCTGCTGCCAGGCATTTGCTGCACTGAGGTGTGCTCTGGGGTGGGTCCAGAGCTCCTTGGGATCGGTGCATGCTTGCTTCCTGGGAAAACACTGCCTGGTGTTATCCCAGCTGGAGCATAGCCACACAGAGGGGAGGCAGCCAGCCCCATGGATGCATGTGCTGGGCACCACCTCACGGGGAGCTAATGAGGAAGTTCCAGCCTGTCTCTTAGGATCCATCCCCTTCAGTGACTCAGCACGCTGGTTGGACAGAAACGCCTGTTCCTGGGGGAGGGAATTCCCGATGGAGCTAGGCTCTGCCTGTCCCTGAGCGAGCAGTGCCAGGCCCTGGGGCACGGCTCTGCCCTTTGGCTCGCTGGGAGGCTGTGGAAGGGAAGCAGATAATTGGGATGACAGATGACATTGCTGGAGGTGATGCCAATGACAAGTAAATCCACCCGGAGCAACTGGTGGGGTGCAGCTGCCCCAGCACAGGCAGTGTCCCATGGGAAGCTGGGTGGCTCATCCTTCATCCCAGGTCACTTGTGTCACTGGGGCTGGCACTGGGATGTGACACAGGAATGATGTGTCCGGAACAACGGGCTCTTTGTGCCGCTCGGCAGCGCTGCAGCAGATTTACTGCTTCAGTAGGAAGAGCATCTGTTTCTGGGTACCTGGGGGGTAATCAGGATGAAAAGAGATGGATGGAACACGCATGGAAGGAGCAGTTGGGGAAACTGCGCTTCTGAAACCTTGTGGTTTGTGTCTTTAAAAGGGAATAAAGCCTTTACTGCAGCCAGTGCTGCCCGGGTGGGTATTGCTGCAGCTCTGCTTGCAAAGGGCCTCACTGCCAGAGCCCAGCAACTGCCACCAAACCTCAAAGCCCCCAGGATTAGGAATGGCTTAAACATCAGAAGCTGGTCTGAACACTGGCCTGTGAGCTCAGTAAAGTGGTGCAGTGTTGTGCTGCCCTCTTCCCATCCCTTTGGTGCAGGGGTTGTGCACCCGGAGCACAGGGTGACTGTTCTGTGAAGTGCTGAAGGTGTTTTCTTGGCACCCATTCCAGTCCCCAATGCAGCAGCGTGGACCCCTGGTTACTCCAGGCCCAGACATGGTTGTGTTCTGCCCTGTCAGCCCTTGGTGACATCAGTACATCACCCTCAGCTCCACTAGAAACAGCAGCCAGGAGCTACAGACTGTGCCGATGGGAATATCCCTTTAAGCATTCAAAGCCATCAGATCCCGGCTGCAATTCCCTTGCAGTCTCCTGGCTGAGCTCTAACGTGTAGCCTGCTTGCTCTTGGCTATCAGGAGCTTCCCATATCCCACTCGCCTCTCCTCCTGCCAGCACTCTGATCATCCTGTCTTGGATTTACAGATTACCACAACTTTTCCCAAGGATCCAGTCTACACGTTTTCTATTTCTCAAAATCCATTCCCCATTGAGAACCGTGATGTGCTGGGAGAAACTCAGGTAAGGAATGCTTCCGGGTAAGAGGAATGGCTTTACCCTGCCAGAGGGGAGACGGAGATGAGTTCTTAGGCAGCAGCTCTGCCCTGTGAGGGTGCTGAGCACTGGCACAGGGTGCCCAGAGAAGCTGTGGCTGCCCCATCCCTGCAGTGTTCAAGGCCAGGTTGGACACAGGGGCTTGGAGCACCCTGCTCTATGGAAGGTGTCCCTGCAATGGCAGGGGTTGGAGCTGAAGGAGCATTAAGGTCCCTTCAACACAAACCAGGCTGGGATTCCATGAGACCTTTTCCTGCTAGAGGCCCATGGGGCTGAGCAGAGGCAGGTGCTGGATGGCTCCAGGCTCTGGGTGTTGCCAGCACACAGGAATCTTGAGTTGCTTTAAAGCAGCAAGAGCTCGTTTCTTAAGGAGGCTGTGTCAGAGGCTTCCTTCAGGAGTCATCACGAGAAAGGGGTCACTGCCTGTTGTGCCTTTGGGAGAGGTTGGCTTTGATCCTTCTGTCTGAAGACACTCAGGGTTCAGGAGCACGGAAGGAGAGGGGATGGATGGGAGAGTCCACGCAGGAAAATAAGGACACCGTGTTGGGAGAAGTGACTTCTCTTTATTGCTGTCCTCTCCCCAGGATTTCCACAGCTTGGCCACGTACCTGTCCCACAATACTTCCTCCATCTTCCTAGACATCATTTCTGATTTCCATCTGCTCCTCTTCCTGGTCACGAACGAGGTCATGCCTCTGCGGGTACGTACCGAGGAGGAGCTGGGCTGTCACCTGGAGGAGCCTGAGCCGTTGGTGCAGGGCAGGGTGTGCTGCTGGCCCAGCACCTCCTCTTCCTGCTGTTGGGAGAAGGTTTAAATGTGAATCCAAAGCCCTGACTACATCCAGAGCAGCTCAGAGCAGCAGGCGGGGGTGGCTGCGAACACGGTCACAATCCAGCCAGAGCCAACTTGGCTGTGGCTCTGGGAGCTGGGAATGTTTGTTCAGGGATCTCAGAATGAGAAACTCCTGTTGGAACAGCGATGGGATCAGAGCCCCCAGATCCATGAGGCCGAGGCCCTGGCTGTGCAGCTTGGCTGGGCACTGGGGCTTGGCCCAGGCCCCTGTTCCACATCTGCACTGCTGGATGCCAGAGGACAGGGCCATGTCTTTGCCAGAGGCTTTGAGGACATGTGTGGGGCAGCAGGGCTGACCCTGGGCGGCTGGAGATCGGGCTGGGGTGCTCCAGCACAGTGGGTCTGCACCCCTGGCTGCCAGGCTCAGCACCCACACGCTCTCCTGCACAGAGCAATGCAGCTTGGCTTGGTGATAACCTCCTCTGAGGAGAGGCAAAGGAAGCGTTTGGGTTTGAGGGCGTTTCTGAGCGTTGGGGGAGCAGAAGGGATCGTCTGCACCTTGCTCCCTGCCTGTGAACCTCACGAGGGCAACCCAAAGGACATTTTAAAGCAGCTCAGACTCACGGTTGTGTCTTGCTGTGGCTGGTGGAGGAGGGCAGGAGGCACAGCCCCTGTGCTTGATTTCCCTCTTATGGTTTCCAGGACAGCATCAGCTTGTTGCTGGAAGCTGTGAGGACCAAGAACGAGGAGCTGGCACAGACCTGGAAGAAATCAGAGCAGTGGGCCACCATCGAGCAGCTCTGCAGTAAGAAACGGGTCTCTCTGGGAGGGGGGGGTCCTGTGTCCCTTGGCCTTGGTCCTCTCAAGCCACCTTGGAGGCTGCGGGAGACTGGGGAGGGAGGAACGTAGCGAGTGGGACTGGCTGTGGGGTGCCACCACCTTGGAGCATCCCCGAGGTGCTGGGCTCGGGGCAAGGGCATCCCCTGCACGTCCTCCTGCTCCAAGCGGCTCTGTCTCCCGCAGGCACGGTGGGTGTCCCGCTCTCAGGACTGCAGGAGTACGGGGCCATGGGTGGCTCGACGCACACGGTGGCAGCGGCCATGTGGGCCTGTCAGCACTGCACCTTCATGAACCAGCCGGGCACGGACCACTGCGAGATGTGCAGCCTGCCTCGGACCTAACCAATACACAGCAACCCCCCCGAGCAGCAGCAGTGGTGCTTGTCCCTCCCTTGTCCTCCCTTCAGCTTCCTGGGGTGCAGAGCCGGCGGGGGGGGAGGCTCCACTCTTCCCCACCTTCCCAACCCTGTGGGGCAGCCCCATAGCAGGAGCGGGCGCCCTGGCTTTATCTTGATGCTGGGTAACCAACGCTTAACCTCAGCCTTCACCCCACCACCCCCAGCCCCTCTCTCAGCCCACTCTGGGGGCTTGGGGACCCCCCAGGTGCTGCCCAAAGCACCCTCGCTGCGTGGTGGAGGTGATGGGGAGGCTTTGGCATCCCCCTGCCCATGGCTTTGCTCCCCTTTCCCTGCCCCTGCGGGTGCCCGGGTCCCAGCTGCTTCCACAATAACCAGCCCAGGCCAAGTGCTGGGCCAGACTGCGGCTCTGCCAGACCCAGCCCTGTGCCAGAGCAGGATGGGCCCCCCCTCTACGCTGGGCATGTGCCAGCTCTTGTTTTGGCACCGCTCCCGTAGCACACATTGTCATGCACCAGGAGATGCTCCGGCATCAGGCTGGGTGCACCCCACATCCTGCCCCTTCCCCTCCGGGTGCCACGTCACCCTGCAGAGAGCACTGTGCTCTCTGGGGCAGCAGCTTGTCCCCTCCTTTGAGCGAGGCTGGGCAAGGGCCGACACAGAACATGGGGCACCCGTGGGTCTTGGCTTGGGGAGAGAGCTGCGCCCCACAAGTGGTGCCTTTCCCCATGTCCCTTCTGAGCTCATCCCCCCCATGCTGGGGCTTTCTCTCCCCTTCAGAGCCAGGCAGGGGCAGGCAGATGCTCGCATCGCCCCAAGGCCTTGACCCTCCTCTCGCAGAGCCGCTGGAGCCCCCCAGCCCTGGCACTATGGGTCTGGACCTCAGTGCCGACTCCAGCGCTGCCCTATGCTCTGCTCACAGCAGAGAGACGCGAGGCCTCATCCTGCACCAGGGCAGCGCGAGCCCTGCCTCAGGCACGGCGCAGGGACCCCGGTTTGCTTTCCCCTGGGTGTGCGGGTGTTGGTGTGCGGTGCCTGACCCGGCGCGGGGTCACCTTGAATAAAGAGCACCTGAACCGAGAGCCAGCGCCGTGCCTCCTGTGCTCCGTTACCGGGGAGGGGGGTACCGCCGTGCCCCATCACCGACCACACCGCCGTCTGTTCGCAATCAGCACCGGAGCCGGGCCCAGCGCCAGCCCCGCTCCTTCAAAAGGGACAGCGGGAGCCGCACGGAGCCAGAGCCGCGGGAGCCGAGCTGCCGTGCTCCAGCTCCGGCCCGCTCCTCGGCAGCGCCATGTCGCGACTCATCCCGACACTCATCCCGGTCCTACTCCTGGCGGCTCCGGGCTGTGCCAAGCGGCGGCCGTCGGCGTGGGACCCCGGAGCTGACGGTAACGCTCCAACCCCCGGGACCCCCGCACTGTGCGCGGCGCCCCGTGGGGACCGGGGGGGTCACGTCCCAACCATCCCGTGCCCCCCACCTTCCCCTCCCGGTCCCCGCAGCCGAACGGACAGCGGCGAAGGGATGCGCGAACCTGACGGTGGTGCTGGATAACTGGAAGTTCGCCATCACCTCCCAGCTCAGGAACCTGCTGCTGTTCGACCACCACACGGTGCTGCCCGACTACGGGAGGTGAGCGGGGACCGGCACCGGTGGGACCGGGTGGGATCGGACCGGACCGGACCGGGGGGGGTCCTCATCCCTGTGCCCGCACAGGATCCGGTCGTTATCGGGGGCGCTGGATGGGCTGTACCGGGACTTCACGGTGCTGAAGGAGCAACTGGGGCGGCTCTCGGTGCGCTTCGCCGAGCTCGAAGCCGTCGTGGAGCAGCTCAGCCGGGCCCGCGGCACCGGAGTGCCCCCCCGCCGAAGAGGGCCGCCCCATAGACCCCCATAGCAGCGAGGGGGGGGTCCAATCAATAAAGCCGCTGCAGTCGTTGCCGCCTCGCTTCTGTGTGTGCCATATCCCCCCCCCCACCGTCGGTATTCGGTGCTGCCCCCCCACACACCCCCGGTACCGGGCCCGCCCCTCGCGGCTTTACGGCTTGTCGCAAACTCTCCGCCCATTGCGGCGGCCGCCGCGCAGCCGTAAAGCGGAGCCGCCCGCGCCCCCCGCCCGGTACCCGCAGCCCCACCGGGAGGCGATGGGGAGGGGGGGGTGAGGGAGAGGGGTGGAATGGCAACTGGGGTGGGAGTGGGGTTGATGTTGGGGGGGGATCTGGGCCTGGGATGGGGGATCTGTGGGGTTCCGGTGTGTCTGTGGGGGTGAGGCGGTGCTATGGGGCCGGCTCACGGGTGTCAGTGGCCGCGGGGGGTGCCCCGTGGTGCCGGTCCCTATCCCCGGTACCCACTGGATCACGGGGTGTCCCCGTCCCCCCCTTAGGCTGGCAGCGAGCGGCTGGCGGCAGCATGGCGCATGTGGGCCCGCGGGTGGATTACCTGGCCGGGTTCTGCTGCCCGCCCGGGGGGCTGGCGGCCGGCAAGCCCCGCGTGCTGTGCCACGACAGCCACATCTACCTCTCCAATGGCAGCGAGTTCGTCTATGTCTACAACCAGGAGGGCAAGGTGCTGAAGGTGAGCAATGGGGTTTGGGGGGGGTCACACTGCGGTACACCCCCCCCCCCCATACTGAGGGGGCTGTGTGGGGCCTGCGGCCCGGGGGGTGAAGGACGGCAGCACCATCCCTATCCCCACACCAAAGCCCTCAGTGGGGACCCTCCATTGGGGTCCCCCCGTTGGTGGGTGGCTTCTCAAGCAGTCAGCTCCCCCTTTGCCAACTCTTTTTTTTTGGGGGGGGGGGGGGCTGCGGTCTGTCCGCCCTCCTCAACCCGCAAGACAGGCAGTGTGTTACAGCACGAAGGGCTCTCCTCCTCGGTGAGTGACGTGGCTGTCGTTTCTCCCTATTGTCTCTGCTGTGACTAACGGCGCTCGTCGTCGTGCGCCGCTGCTTTGTTTGTGCCTATTCTCATCCCTGAGGAAGCCATCGCTGTAAGAGAAGGATTTGCCTCCCACACTCCGCTCTTCCTTGGAAAGTGGATCCTCTATCGGCTTCCCGATCCCCGCTTTCCTTCCCCGCAGAGCTCCCACCTTACCCACAGCCCTCCTGCCCCTCACCCGGGCACACTCGGTTCTGTCCGTGAGCCACGGAGCATCCCAGGGATAGATTCATCCCTGGAAATCACTCGTTTCCAGGCTTTGCTTTGGCCTTGTGTTGGGAGTTGCTGCTGTCCAGCGAGAGGTTCCTTTGCCAGGGCTCTGCCAGCCTGGCGCCATGGGCACCGTGGCTGCCTCGGTGCTCACACTGCTACGGAGCAGCCCCGTCCCCATGGGTGCTGCAGGAAGGTGACATCCTCTCTGCTGTCCCACCCAGGCTGTGTACCGATGCCCTGACCAGGTCTGGCACATGGAGCTGCTGCCCCAGCCCCGGCAGCTCTACATCCTCTGTGCCCACAGTGGCATTTACTGCGTGTCCCTGGAGCAGCAGAGCAGGTGAGTGGCTCTCAGCCCCGGTGCTGTTAGCCCTGGGGCCACCTCTCATGGCTGGGATGGGACATTGCCCTCTCCCTGCCCATGCCCCCGCAGGCACGGGGGGCACCGGGTGGTTTGGAGCTTTGGCTGTCTCCAGATGCTAAAGGCTGTGCTGAGGGGAGCCTGCTTGCGAGGGCCAGCGTGAGAGGCAGCCAAGGGAAGCGCTGGCTTCGCCCCACGGCTTGGCTGCGAGCTCTTCCCTGTTTGTTGAAGGTTAATGGAGCAGACGGATGGCGACGGCCAAGAAAGCAATTGCCCTTCCGGCGTTCTCCCTGTGGATTCGGACGCCTGCATCTTCCCAGACTCCAGCCTGTGCATGTTCACTCTGCTCAACAACTTCGTCATCACCTTGTCCCAGGCTCACGGCAAGTGGTGGATGAAGCTGCACGAGCTGCAGGGCCCCGAGCAGCAGAGCCCTCTGTACCGGCAGGTCAGCGAGGTGGGCTTCTGCCCTGGCCCCTCACCCGGCGACGACGGCGATGGGCCCCCTTCCCACTTCCTGCCCGTGCTGTGCTGCGCCTCCTCCCCAGGCACCCTGGGCTCTGGGGAGGGGCTGTGGTGCTCGGGGGGCTTCGTGCTGGAGGAGCCCCTCTTCAGCCTGCTCTTTGGGATCGACGTGGCCATGCTGGAGTCTCCGATGATCCTGTGTGGCTTCCCGGATGGACAGCTCTGCTCCGTGCCGCTGAAAGCCCTCAGCTCCTCGCCTCCCGTCGACGGCTGCCACGACGTTTCCAACCAAGACCCTCCGGTGAAGATCCTGCATCACTTGGAAGAGCCCATCGTCTTCATCGGGGCCTTGAGAACGGAGCGGAGGGCGGCGGAAGACGCCGAGGACGAGCAGCTCTTTGGTGACGCTGGCTGTGACTGCGTGGTGGCCGTGGGGCACTACGGGAAGATGGTGGCTGTGAAGGCAGATCAGAGAGAGGAGGCCACGGTGCCGGAGCTCAGAGAGTACTGCCTGCGGGGGCCCATCCTGTGTGCTGCCTGCGGCAGCGGCAGCCGCATGTACTACAGCACCCACTCGGACATCTCCGCCGTCGACCTGGATTGGGTGGGCGACTCCTCCGACCCCGAGGATGCTGAGAGCAGCACCGGTGTCCTGCCCCCCGTCCTGTCTCCGGCCAGTTTAAGTATCTGTAGCGTTGTGGCTCTTTCCCTGTCTTCTCGGGCGTCAGAAGGTACTGCTGGCAGTGGGGCGTGCGCTGGGGCGTGGGGTGGAGCGGGGCAGGAGAGCCGCCTATGCCGGCCCGTGCGTCTCCACCCCTCCTCTCGTGGTCCACATTGGGCTCCGTCCTCCACCCGTTCTTGTTGACTCCCCTCGTTTTTGTAAGTCCTTTCTGTGTCGAGCGTGGTGACTCGGGACCAGCGCGGGGCCTGCTGCCAGCTCCGGCTCTTCCCTCTCTGCTCAGCGTCGCGGTGCTGGCACCGGCCCTGCCTGTCCCCTCGTGCTCCCTGCAGCGAGCTGGGGTAAGGCTCGCTCTGGAAAGGGGGGGTTCAGCCACGCTGCTGCCTGCCCCCAGGGGCTCAGAGCCTGCACTGTGCTCCCCAGCCCCATAGATTTGGGTGCTGATTGTCCCTCCAGCCCCAGCGAGGGCAGCGTGCGGTGCTTGACCCAGCCTGGGCGTGCAGCAAAGTGCAGTGCTCCCCCTCAGCCCCCGCTTTGGGAGCAGAGTGCCTTGGCAGGGGGAAAGCATCTTGTAGCTGCCCTGAGCCCCCTGCACGGGGCGGCATAGATGCGGTCAGAACAGGCAGGGGAGTGAGGAGAGTGGCTGAGAGCAAGGCAGGCAGCCCTGCCCGCATCCGGCCCCACTCGCTGCCTGCAGAGCTGCATGTGTCTCGCTGCTGGGGACCCTGCATGGCAGCACTGGCTCCCGGGGTGCTGCGGCCCCCCCAGCTCCTGCTGGCCTTGGCTTGGGGGCGGCCAGCTCCGGGAAGCATGGCTGTGGCAGTGGGGCTGTCGGGGACAGGACAGGGATGGGAGGGGGGGCATTTCCCTTTGTGGGTCTGTGTGTGAGGTGGGCAGAGGTGCTGCTGTGGTCTGTGTCCTGTCTCTGTTGTACCCCTGTGCCGATGGAGGTGATGCATTGGGGCAGGCAGTGCCATCCTGTGCTCCCCCGTTCCCCTGCATCCCCTCCAGCCCCCAGGGAAGCTCCAGCTGCCATCCTAACCCCTCCCTGCTTGCCTAACCTGCCCCATCTCTGCCTGTAGGTGAATCGGAGCTGTTGGCCCTGTCTGCCAAAGGCCGCCTCATGTCCTGTGGCTTATGCAGCCCCGAGGAACCCGACGTGGAGCTGACCCCCGCCGAGATTGGCCGGAGGATTAAGGAGCTGCTGTCCGGGATCGGCAACACCTCAGAGAGGTAAAGGGCCCTGTGAGAGCCCGGGTTTATGGGCACCAAGTTTAGTGCTCAGCTATGAGCTGTGTCAGTGACTGCTCCAAGGTTCCCTTTTGGAGCGCAAGACGGGACAAAAGCAGTGTTGGAGGCCCCCCCCAGCCCCGGGCGCTGCGGGCAGGCTGGTATTTACAGCCTCAGCAGCAGAAGGTGGCAGAGGCAGCGTGCCAGGCCCTGCCAGACAGCCCGGCGCTTGCCAAGCCAGCGGGGACAGGCAGGGCAAGCATGGGCCCTGCAGCCATCTGCACCGGGAGGAATGCACCGAGCTCCCCCTTGGCAGCAGCATTCCCAGGGTCTGGATGGATGGATCAGCCCATGGGGGTTCACAAGCAGAGCACCCTGGATCCTATGGGGAAGGAGACGGGAGTTCCATGGTGCATCAGGGCACTGGGGCTGCTCAGCTCGTCAGTGTGGCAGCACAGTGCCCTTGTGCAGCAGCCCTTTGTCACCAAGCCCTGCCGTGCTCCCATCGCTGACCCGGTGTCCTTATTGTCATCCCTCCTCCTGTTTCAGCTCTGACACTTTGTCTTTGCAGAGTTTCCTTCCTGAAGAAAGCAGTGGACCAAAAGAACAGAGCCCTGGCCAGCCTGAACCAGGTGATGAACCTCAGCGCCGCTTTGCTGTCCAGCCAAGAAGGCCAGAAGCCAATTGCTTGCACTGTCACTGCCAACTGGAGCTGCCTCCTGCTCCGAGACACCATCACCATCTCCTGCCTGCTGGAGAACTGCAGCGAGTACAGCCTGGAGGAGGGCTGGACCCTCTGTGTTCAGCTCCTGGCCAGCCCCTGTGCCTTAGAGGAGGAATCTGCGGACACGGCCACCACCTTCACCTTCCCCATCGACCAGCTCCTCCCTGGGAACAAGAGGGAGCTGACGCTGCCCCTCGGCTCTGCTGCCGACGCCAAGCTGGACCTGCCTCTGACCATCTCCTGTGCCCTCTACTACAGTTTAAGGGATATCTTGGGCAGTGGCTCCGACTCCTCCGAGGCCCTGGATGATTTCCTGCCGGACGACTCACCCCTGCTCTCCCCAGACAGAGAAGGGATCTGTCTGCCCCTCAGCGAATGCACCATTGACATGCTCCAGTGCCTGCGTTTGGAGAGCAGCTCCTCCGGGACAGATCCCTCCCCATTGGCTCCTGCACCCCCAGACCCTGTGGAGACCTTCCTCCAAGTATCCCGGGAGCAGACTGAGCCCAAAGGGAGGAAGGATGGGGAGCAGCTGCCCCCCCCGGCAGAGGGGAACCTGCCCCCATCAGCAGCGTCCATCAGAGTGTCCTCGGAGCTGCTGAAAACAGCGCTGAAAGTCTCTGACCCAGGTGGGTTCCTGGGGAGGAGCATCTCAGGAGCTGCTGGGTACATCCTGGGGCTGAGGCGCTTCCATTCCGGTTGCCTTGGGAACACCTCTGAGCCACCCCCCGTTTATCAAATGGGTGAATGCTTTTCTTACCCTTTGACTCAGAGAAAAAGGGAGAAATCATAGACTGAGAGAATGGTTTGCGTTGGAGTGGACCTTAAAGCTCCTCCAGCTCCAACCCGTGCCACAGGCAGGGACACCTTCCGTAGAGAAGGTTGCTCCCAGCCCCATCCAACGTGGCCTTGAGCAGTGCCAGGAATGGGGCAGCCCCAGCAGCGGGTGCCTCCTGGGGCTCTGTCAGCCGTGTAACGAGCTCCTCTTTCTGTCCTGTGTCCGCAGAGGTGTCCCTGAGCTGTGCCACACTGCGCTGGCTGCTGGCAGAGAACGCCGGGGCCGAGGTGCTGAGCAGTGGGACGGTGACTGCGGTGCGCGGCGCGGCTCCGGATGGAGGAGAGGTGCAGCTGCTCGTGCGAGAGGCAAGCAATGGGGCAGCCCTCAGAGGAGCTCCCCATCCTGCCAGCTCCGACCCACAGCCCCTCACTCCTGCCGGGAGCTGGGTGATGTATGGCCTTGATGAGCCCATGCTGTCATCTGGGAGTCTGCTCGCTGCTGTGCTCTGGGGCTGGTGTGTGGGTTCAAGGGGTCCTAATGTCACAGTCCTAGGTTTCCCAAAGGCTGTGGTGGCTTCCCTTCCTCTCTAGGTGGGTTTGTGTTCCCCCCGGAGTCTCATTTCCCTGTTAGGCAGGGCAGTGGGCTGCTGGCATGTGCCACCTCCCAATGTCCCTTTGCTGGCCCATAGGATCCCTGTGGGTGTTCATGGCTATGGGCTTTCGGCTGGAGCAGTGTGGCCACTGCTTTTGGCCACCTCTTGCCCTGCCCCTCTGATATGTGACCCCCCCCCCCCCAAGCACAGAGGTAAAGCACAACTGCCCAGCTTTCCTGGTGGACCCCATGGTGAGGGCC
The DNA here is from genome assembly GCA_032466535.1 of Forpus xanthops. NCBI lineage: Eukaryota > Metazoa > Chordata > Aves > Psittaciformes > Psittacidae > Forpus > Forpus xanthops. The sequence goes on along the minus strand of JASSUY010036983.1, from coordinate 7,956 downwards.
CTGGCACTGGCCATGTCCTGGCTTGGCTTGGTTGGCACTAGAGAGCTCCAATGCCACCACTGTAATCAGTGGCAGTGTTAATTCTGCCTGGGCTGAGCTTGATGGGGTGGCAGCCAGTGTCTTGTCAGGATCGGGCATCCATTGACTGCCGGCAGTGCTGGTGGGACCCATTGCTCTCCTGGCTGCTGTGCCTTGGCTGAGGGAGCAGGCAAGGGCTCACCTGGAGCCTAGTGGCCACCAGGACTGGGCTGGGGGCACACACTCCTTAGAGGGGCTGGACAAGGGCTCTGCTGTGCCCGGCTGGGCTGGCAGCATCTCTGCTGCATTTGCCTATTCCAGGCTGGAGAGGAAAAGGGTTGCAGGGGTAGGGATGGGGGAGAAGAGCCTCTTGGGGACCCCTGTGCGTGGGGAGGGGTCCCGGGTGCCCTCACCCCATCCCCTATGTGGCAATGGTGGTGTTGAGGATGTTCTCTCTGTCCCAGGTGTCCATGAACAACCTCAGCCCCGTGGGGCCCATCCAGGCCGTGGAGATCCTGGTGGAGAGCCCGTCCTTGGCCGACATGAGCAGGATGCACCACGCCGTGATCCGGCGCATCCAGGTACGCTCAGTCCCTGCAGCCGTGGTGCTGGGGGCCCCCAACAACACCAAAGCCCCAAAGCCTGCAGCTGGGTGCTGCGGGAGGTTTCTATGGCACTACCGTGTGGCAGCCAGGCCTGGCCTTTGGCAGGGCTGGCGAGTGGGACCGTAGTGCACCCCATTCCCTTCCCGAGCCCTGGGATGCCAGGAATGCCGTCCGCCTGCCCCGGGAACAGCCCTGGTCAGCTTGGCAGCCCTGCAGAGCAGAGCAATGGGGGCTGGCAGCTGTCCCGGAGGTGTCTCAGTGCCAGCACAGTGCAGTGCCAGGCCTGGGGCAAGCACGGCTGCCAAGTGGAGCCTTGCCTCGGGCCCGGAGCCGGGGCTCCCCGCATTGGGTGCTCAGAGCTCCCCATTCCCACAGGCTCTGGTGCTGGAGCAGGCAGCGCAGGGCTCGGGAGCCCCCGACCTCCGCATGCAGTACCTGCGCCAGATCCAGGCCAGCCACGAGGTGAGCCGGAGCAGTGGGCCCTCGCTGTGACACCGTGCCCCTTCCTCACGGGGTGCACATCACGGGGGACCCCCAAACCACCGCGCATCTCAAGCTCCATCTTTGCACAGGCGCTGCTGAAGGAGGCGCAGACCCTCCGTGAGCAATCGCCCCACGGCGAGGAGGGAACCGCCGCGGCAGAGAAGCTCCTCCGGATCTACCAACAGCTACGAAACCCCGGCCTTGTTCTGCTCTGAGCAGTGGCCCGAGCCCGAGCCCCGCCGGCCGGGCCGGGTGCCCGTGGCACAGCGGCGAGGACGGACCCCCACCGGATGAGGAGTGGGCCCGGGCAGGTGGTGAGCCCCGGGTGGCCGCGGCGGTGACCCGGTTTTTGGAGGGTTGGGGGGGTGTACGTGTGTGTGCCCGTGTGTTTTGTGGTCGTGTTGGCAGCACCCGTGGGGCGTGGGGCTCCGGTGGCAGCACATGGGGGCTCCTGGGCTGGCCCCAACCCGGCCCTGCCGCCCCGCTGTGGGGCTGCGGTGTGTCCTGCATCGTTCTAGCCGTGGTGGTTGGAGTGCTCTCCCGGCCCCGTGCTGGCTGCGGGCTGTGCCCCCCCACCCCGTGCCACCTTGCCTTTCAGGATCAGGACAAACAGGGTGCTGTGCCAGGGTGCCCAGCGGGCGCCCACCCCCGGGGGAGCCCCGTTTTCTGCTGGGCAGGGGAGGGGGTTTTCCGCTCCCCCGTTGTTTCTATAAAGGATCCCGTGTTTCCGTGGCGGTGCTGTGGGGTTGGGCCCGATCCTTCCCCGCCCCGCTCCAGTGTCTGTAACTCTGTTGTCTGCCATGAAAACGATCGTGCCGCTCACCAGTGCCCGTCTCTTTCCTTGCCATGTCAAACAGGTCCCCCCCCCAGCTCCCTGGGGCGCTGTCACCTCCTGCCTCCCCGGCTGGGCAGAGGGTCCATGGGCATCCCAATCTCTGTATGCTCTGGTTCCCAGCGCAGCCCCTCGTGATGCTGCTGCCAGTGGGTTTGTGTGGCTGAGCCCTCAGCCCCAGCTGCCGCATGGGACCCCCAGCCCTATGCCCCATAAGCCTGGCAGCTCTGCCTGCAGCAGCCCGAGCATCCCCGTATCCTCAGGGTGCGATGTGCCAATAGGATCAGCCCTTTCCCTGGGGTGTCACAACTCAGTCTTGGGGTTTAAGGCCCCACGTTGGGAACAGGGATATGGATGGGATCCTGGGTGCTGCAGCGGGAAGACAAGGCACTGCCCTGGTGCGATCCAAACTGCCTTTAATGCCATGTGCCAAGGGGGAGCGGGGACAGAGCTGCCCCAGATGGTGCCTTGCACAGAGGGGCTCAGTACTCCCAGAGCGTGGCACGCAGCACGGACTCACTGTCAGCACGCAGGGACCCGGCCGGGTCCCCACGCAGGTACCGTCCGTTCTTCGCTTTGATGGCAACACGGCCCCGCTCCCGGAACTCAAAGAAGAAATCCTCGGAGAGGTCCCCATCGCTGCACACGGCGCCGCTGCTCGCCACGTACCAGAATTTGCCCCCTTGGCCTGCACGAGGCCATGGGGATGTTGGGGGGGGGATCTGCCTGCACCCACGGCACCCACCCCGACCCCGAGTAGCATCGCACCCGTCACCCACCTCGGATCTGATAGGCACCGTCGTTGAAGCTGATGTGGAAGACGTCGTAGACGGAGCGGTTGGAGTCGAGCAGGTTGGAGCCGCGGTGGTAGCAGACGAAGCCGTGCTCCCCCCGCAGCACCAGCATGGGGCGGTTGATCAGCTTCAACGTGAACTCCTCATCCTCCCCTGGGTGGGAGCCGGGCTGTGAGCATCCCGGTGTGAAGGAACCCACACCGGGACCCCCCCGTCCTAAACCCCACCGCATCACTTACCCACAGCATCGCTGACAGCCGCGAGCTGCCCGTTCCTCTTGGTGCAGACGTAGCGGCCGTTGCTGGCGCGCAGGGCCACGCGCCGCCCGCGCCACTCGATGTCAAACATGGTGTTGGCAGCACTGGTGAAGGGAGAACAGCGTGGTGAGCAGGGATCCCTCTGTGCCCATCCCATCCCAGCCCCTTTGCACCACTCACACTTGGGTTGCCACAGCCTGGATGCCCCCATGGGCCACCAGGGTCCAATAGCTGCCGGTGTTGGTGTGCAGGCTGCACTTGTTGGTGTCACGGTCAATCTGGAGCTGGAAGGTCTCGTGGTTCAGCTCCTCGTCCTGGTTTGCCGACACGTTGATGCCTGCGGGCAGGAGGGGACGTTGGCACCATCCACGCTCCGGCCACGTTCCCCCTCCCTGGTAAATCCCTCTCTGAACAACCGTGCTAATTGGGCTGGGTAAGCTGATTGCTGCCGGTCCATCTGGCCAGCGCCGCGCCGCACAATTCCCTATTTATAGCCTGCCCCACACTGCCCCCCGGCCCTAAGCTGCTTGGCACAGGGGCAATGCTGTGCCGGGGCAGCCGGGGCCATGGCACAGCCATGGGGACCCTGGGCCGGGCAGCCCATGGTGAGGTTTGGCCGTGGGCATAGCGCTGCGTTGCCCCTGCTGCTGTCAGCCCCATGCCACACGCGTGTCACTGCGTGTGCAAACACATGCACACACATCCATGGCACTGAGCAGAGCTCTACATGTATGTGCACACACAAACACATGTGCATCATGCTGGGATGAGCCCTGCACACGCACGTATGGGCTGCGTAGAGCTGTGCACATGCGTGTACGCACCACAGTGTCCATACATAAACACGTATGAGCTGCACATGCAAATGTATGAGCACACAGGCGTTGTGTGCAGCCCTGCTCCTTCGTGTACACACGTGTGCACCCCTAAACCAACACACGGAGCTCTGCACACATACACCCCCCTATACAGACCTATACACACCCATGGAGCCCTGTGTGTCCACACACTCCACACACACACCTATGGAGCCCTGCACAGCACCGTTTCACTCTGGCCACAGCACCCCCAGGCAAGCAGGACCCCCCTGCAGCCCTCAGCTGCATCCTCCTCAGCGCAGCATCCCCATCACCGGGGCTTCCCCAGGGCTGCGCTATGGGGCTGTTATCACAGGGTCTCCTCCCATCACGGAGTCCCCAGGGGTGGGAACCTCTCCATGGGGCCGGCAGTGGGTCCAGGCAGCACTCACCCTGCCGGATGGAGACATATCTGCCATTGACCGCCGTGAACACCACCTGCGGGTGACTCTCCTCCAGATCGAAGAGTTCATCTTTACCCGGCTTGGAGCTGCGTCCGGACTTGAGGGTCCCGGTGGGCCCGGTGGGTGCCAGGTATTTCCCATCGCAGTCCTTGAACGCCAGCTTGCCCGCTTTGAACTCCAGGGTGTACCCGGTGCCGGCGCCGGGCTCGGGTACCAGGGTACCATCGCAACGCAGGTAACGCTCGTCGGCTGTGCGCAGGCTGTACTTCTTGTCCTGGAAGCAGAGGGTGATGAGCGCATCCACTCCCCAAGGCAGATTGCTGTCGGTAGCGATCTCATCCTCATGGGCGCTGAGGTGCGCGTAGCGGCGGCGGCTCACGCTGAGCAGGTTGGCCTGGGGATGCATGGCCAAGTGCACGGTCCACAGCTCACCCTCGGTCACGCTGGGTGCAAAGCAGGACAAACGGTCCTGGCACCCACCGAAGAAGCGCCGGTGCGGAGCCGACTGCAGCGCCCAACGCCCGTCTGATTGTGTGATGATGCTGAAACGCTCATCCCGGCCCGGCTGCTCCGCCTCGCATCGCACCTTCCCATCCTTATCAGCACCCAAGTACCGACCCAAGTGGCTCTTGAGGAAGACCACGGAGCTGTCGGCTTCATCCTGCTCCAACGTCCAGATCTGTTTGCGCTTCAGGCTGGGCGCCGAGGCGTTCACCTTGTAGCCAAAGCTCTCCGCTGTCAGGTACCGGCTCTCGCAGTTGATCAACCCAAACTGGATCTTCAGGACCTGGTGGATCCCATTCGTTGGCATCTTCCGCAGGCACACGGAGGGGGGGGGTGCACCCCGGTGCCCGTTAAGCGGTCGCTATAGGGTTCTAAAGCCCGGTGGGGTTGCGGTGAGCACCGGGGCTACCGGCACCGCGGCAGCCCCCGGCCACCGTCCGTGCTCGCGGCCTCGGTGCTCCTACAGTGGAGCCACGGGTGGAAAACTGGGGTGGGAACCTGATCCGGTGGATCCGTTCCCAGCGGGTTAAGGTTACCGACCCCTCTGATTGAGCAGCGGTCACCTCCTGCCCTGCCCATAAGCGCCTTTACCAATTAGCCAGGCATTTTGATTAGCTTAAACCTTTTATCCTGCTTTGGGGGCCCTCGGCCTCCATCTGTCCCGCTAGCACCAAATCCCTCCTGGGGCTCTGGATCGGGGTCATGGTTGCTTCTCCCCCCTACCACAACCCATTGGGGTGATGGTGGGGAGCCTCCATCTCCAGCGCCGCAGGGCTGAGGCTGGGTGATGCTCATGACAGTGATGTGGGTGATGCTCGAAGGGATGGTCCCCGCTGTGCCTTCCCCTAAGGACAGACTTTGGGGACCCCGGAGCTCTGAGCCCCCCCCATCCCATCCATGGATGCAGTGATGCTGTTGTGCCACAGCCATGGCTCCGGTGTCAGCACAGCCCCGGGTATTGTTCCCCAACAGCCCCAGGGATTGGGTACCTCATCACTATTTCATGGCCGAGCCTCTCTCAGCCCCCCCCACCACCACGGCCACAGTGATACCGGAGCCCGGTGCGGTGTAACTGACCCCCAGTGAAACAGATACGGGTCAGCTTTCGGGATGGGGGGGGATAAGTGGGTCAGGGTCCTGCGGAGGGGCTGTATGCACCCGGGTCTGGTGGGGTATGACAGCATTGGGTCTCGGTGGGTACCCATCAGCACTGAGCATCCGGGAGCTGCATTATACACCTTGGCCCCCCTGGTCCCCCCTCCATGGGGTCAGGTTCCCTTTGGGGGGGCTTTGCCCCACAACCACAGCCTGTCCCTGCATCCCCTTGAGCTGGGGACACCCGGACCCCCTCTGCATCACTCCCAGCTTGGGGGGGTGTTGGCTTTGACACCCCACATGCTCACAACAGCCCCCCCCCCCGTGTGAGCATCACCGCGGCTCCATCCAACACCGTTCCCCAGGGATGGGGGATGCCGGGGGGGGGGTCCCGCCTCAAACAGGGGGTTGGGGGGGGCTCAGGGGAGCGGGGTATGGGGTACCGCTCCCGTCACCCCTCCCCGAGCCAACACCCGTCCGGGCCGTCACCGTGACCGCATCACCGCGGCGACGGAGCGGGGCGCGGCGCCTTCCTCCTCCTCCTCCTCATCATCATCATCCTCCCCCCCCCAGGGCCCCGCCGTCCCGCACCCATCGGCCCCATCGCTCCTAATACGGGCGGGGGCACCGTCGGTCCCAGCGGCAGAAGGAGGAAGCAGCGGGGACAGAGCCCCGGCACCATCCGGGTCCGTACCCCCGTCCCCCGGTGTCACGTTCCGGTGTCCCCCCCGTTTTGGGTGCCCCGGACCCTCCAATGTCCCCGTACAGGGACCGCCGGTAATGGGATGCCCCTGTGAGCTGGATGCGGGCCCAAGGCCACCGGAGCATGGCACAGGGATGGGTGACCCCCCCATCCCGCTGGCACCCACATCCTGACATCCCCGCTCCGCTGATGCTGCACCCGTAGCACCTGGGCCCGTATGCTTTGTCCCCCGATGGTGCTGAGCATCCCATGGGATGGCAGGATGGCACATAGGGGATCCGCTGTGGGGTGTGGATGCCCAGCATGGCACTGTGCATTGGGGTGAACCATGCCATGACCCCGGCAACAGTGGGGGTGACACAGCCCAGGGTACCCCAGGATGAAGGCAGGGACCTCAAACATGGCCCAAGCTGATAGGGTCTGATGTCTGTGGCCAAGGTGCCGTCCATGGGGTGCACTGCTGCAGTTATGGGGTATCAGTGTTATCAGTGGGTGCATGGCAATGCTGGAGCTGAGGGTTTTGGGGTGCTTGGTGCTGGCTCTGTGGTGCTGTGGCACTGCCGGGGTGCAGGGTGCTGCCTGTGGGGTGTAGATTGCTGTCTATAGGGTGCTGGGTGCCGCTCCAGCATCACAGCCCGTCTATAGGTGTGATGGGCAGGGGGTGCTTATGGCTGCGGGATGCTGATGCCAGGATGGGACCGGTGTGGATGCAATGAAGGTGCGGTGCTGTTGTGGGTGTGCAGGGCTCAGGGACTCCCTGTGCTATGGGTGCCGTCGGTGGGTGCCACGGATGCTATGGGTGCCGTTGGTGGGTGCCATGGATGCCATGGATGCTATGGGTACCATGGGTGCCGTCAGTGGGTGCCGTGGATGTTATGGGTATCATGGGTGCCGTCAGTGGGTGCCATGGATGCCATGGGTGCCGTCGGTGGGTGCCACGGATGCTGTGGGTACCACGGGTGCCGTCGGTGGGTACCATGGATGCTATGGGTGCCACGGGTGCCGTCGGTGGGTACCACAGATGCTATGGGTGCCAAGGGTGCCATCGGTGGGTGCCACGGATGCTATGGATGCCAAGGGTGCCGTCGGTGGGTGCCACGGATGCTATGGGTACCACGGGTGCCGTCGGTGGGTGCCATGGATGCTATGGGTACCATGGGTGCCGTCGGTGGTTGCCGTGGATGCTATGGGCGACATGGGTGACGTCGGTGGGTGCCGTGGATGCTATGGGTGCTATGGGTGCTATGGGTGCCGTCGGTGGGTGCCATGGATGCCATGGGTGCCGTCAGTGGGTGCCATGGATGCTATGGGTACCACGGGTGCCGTCGGTGGGTGCCATGGATGCTATGGGTACCACGGGTGCCGTCGGTGGGTGCCATGGATGCTATGGGTGCCGTTGGTGGG
>JASSUY010036982.1:1901-12141 GCA_032466535.1 Forpus xanthops | reverse complement strand
TCCTGTATGAAGATAGGCTGAGAAAGTTGGGGCTGTTGAGCCTGGAGAAGAGAAGGCTGCGTGGAGACCTCATAGCAACCTTCCAGTATCTGAAGGGGGCCTAGAGGGATGCTGGGGAGGAACTCTTGATCAGAAACTTGATCAGCAAGAGGACAAGGGGTGATGGGTTTAAACTTAAACAAGGGATGTTTAAGTTAGATGCAAGTTCTTCACTATGAGGGTGGTGAGGCCTGGTACAGGCTGCCCAGAGAAGCTGTGTCCTGGGTTCAGCAGCAGCAGTTATTTTTCTCCTTCTTGGTAGCTGGTGCAGTGCTGTGTTTTTGATTTTGGGCCTGGGAACAGCACTGATAGCACCGGTGTTTTCAGTTACTGCTTGGTAATGTTTTGCTCTGACCAAGGCCTTTCTGAGCCTCATGCTCTGCCAGGGAGGAAGGGAAGCCATGAGGAAGCAAAGACAGGGCACCTGACCCAAACTGACCAAAGAAGTATTCCATACCACAGCACATCATGCCCAGGATGGATAAACCGGAGAGCAGAGACCTGGAAGGGTGTGGTTGCACTGCAAGGTCAGGCTGGGTATCGGTGGTGAGCGATTGTATTCTCTTTCCTTGTATTTCTCTTGTATTATTACTGGTGGTAGCAGCAGTGATTTGTGTTATACCTTAGTTACTAAACTGTCCTTATCTCAACCTGTGGGAGTTGCATTCTTTCGATTCTCCTTCCCACCCCTCCTAGAGTGGGGGGAAGAAAGAGGGGGGAGTGAGTGAAAGAAAGCTGTGTGACTGATTTATGGTTTAAACCAAGACAGTTCTTTTTGGCACCCAACGTGGGGCACGAAGGGTTGAGATAACTGTAGTTTGGTTTAAGTTCAATTAAAGATAGACATGATTAAAAGTCTCAGTTCCTTTACACTTCCCTTCCTTGTCTGCAAATGTGAACCATTTTAATGTATCTTCTGAAGTATTTTCAAAGCCTGTTTCACATGACCAAATAAGCCATACTTCCAACAGCATTTTATAAGAAGAGGCATTCAAAAAATATTATAAAACATTATAATAAACCAGATTATACTAAAATTTTAAGGAAAAATTAAATCTTATAGTAAATAATTGCTAGAGTTAATTATCCTTTACAGTATAATAAAAACTTTATGTTTCATTCAGATTACAACCTGTTGTCAAAACGAGGAATGCAAAAAATAGTGACAAAAATCTTGGAGCGGATTGTCCTGGAAGGCATGCTGAGGTACATGAAAAACAACGTGGTTGGTGACAGCCAGCATGGCTTCACTAGGGGGAAATCCTGCCTGACTAATATGGTGGCCTTCTATGATGGGGCTACAGAACTGATGGACAGGGGTAGAGTACTTGATGTCTTCTACCTGGACTTGTGCAAAGCCTTTGACACTGTCTCACATGACATCCTTGTCTCTAAGTTGGAGAGTCATCAATTTGATAGGTGGACCACTCGGTGGATAAAGAACTGGCTGGATGGCCGCACGCAAAGAGTTGTGCTCAATGGCTCAATGTCCAGCTGGAGACCAGTAATGAGTGGTGTCCCTCAGGGATTGGTGTTGGGACCGGTCTTGTTCAACATCTTTGTCAGCGACATGGACAGTGGGATTGAGTGCACCCTCAGCAAGTTTGCCCATGACACCAAGCTCTGTGGTTCGGTTGATATGTTGGAGGGAAGGAATGCCACCCAGAGGGACCTTGACACGCTTGTGAGGTGGACTGATGCCAACTGCATGAAGTTTAACCATGTCAAGTGCAAGGTCCTACAGCTGGGTTGGAGAAATCCCAAGGCACAGCTCCAGGTTGGGCAGAGAAGAGATTCAGAGCAGCCCTGCGGATAAGGACTTCGGGGTGTTGGTCAATGAGAAAATGAACATGAGCCAGCAGTGTTTGCTTGTAGCCCAGAAAGGCAACCGTATCCCAGGCTGCATCAAAAGCAGCATGACCAGCAGGTCAAAGGAGGTGATCCTGCCTGTCTACTCTGCTCTTGTGAGATCTCACTGGGAGTACTGTGTGCAGTTCTGGTGTCCTCAACATAAAAAGGACATGGAACTGTTGGAACAAGTGCAGAGGGCCAAGAGGATGCTCGGGGGCTGAAGCATCTCCCTTATGAAGATAGGATGAGAGAGTTCAGTCTGTTCATCCTGGAGAAGAGAAGGCTTGTTGGAGACCTCATAGCAGCCTTCCAATATCTGAAGGGGGCCTATAGGGATGCTGGGGAGGGACTCTTCATGAGGGACTGTAGTGAGAGGACAACGGATATGGGTTCAAACTTAAAGAGGGAAAGTTTAGATTGGATATGAGGAAGAAATACTTTACTGTGAGGGTTGGTGAGGCACTGGAATGGGTTGCCCAGGGAAGTTGTGAATGCTCCATCGCTGGCAGTGTTCAAGGCCAGTTGGACATAGCCTTGGGTTGCATGGTTTAGTGTGCAGTGTCCCTGCCCCTGGCAGGGGGTTAGAACTAGATGATCTTAAGGTCCTTTCCAGCCCTAACTATTCTATGATTCTATGATCTAGAACTACATGGTCTTTAAGGTCCGTTCCAACCCTAACCATTCTCTGATTACACGTGATAGGCTCTATTTGCCAAACACAGAAGATAAATAACAGCACTCTGAAGCATCATTGCAGTATCAATTTTTATTTCATCTTTACAGGTAGAAATCTAGCTTTTCCAAAAGTGTACTTTCACTTAAAGACAGCAATACTGGTAAAGAAAAGATCTCAGAGGAGCTCTTCCCAGGAAAAGAAAATCATTAATGGGAAACAAACTCACCAGACTTTTCATTTATGTCTGGACAATTTCATATGTTATTGCTAAACATCTTTCAGTAGATCACAGCAATTACAGGTTTCAAACTCCAGAAATAATCCACTTTGGAAAATATTTTTTTAATGATCTATTTGCTGCTGAGTCAGGAGATCACTGCTGTTCAGGGAAAATGATCTCTAGTAGCTATTAAGGGGAGTAACTTGATAGAAAAGGATGCATCCAATCTGAACCTTAATGCTATAGAGAACATCAAATCAGCTTGAAGAGGAGGAACAGAAAATAAAGATGAAACTAAAGAGGAGGCTGGACAAGGTTAATTGATATGGATATGTAACACAGGAGAAGTACTGTCATACTGCTGGTGTTGCACAGATGTTAAGACTACATTTTATACATTTTATACACATAGAAATCCTGAAGATTGAATTCACTTGCAAATACACACCATACCTAAGGTGCGTATTCCAAGGGCTTTTTCTTTTTTTCCTTCTTCATCTTTTTCTAATGAACTTTACACCTTTATTGACTTGCACAGGAGGTAAACTGACCTGGTTTAATACTTTGCATTAACTTGTAAGTACAACCGGATGTAGAAGTACTACAATGTTTAGCATGGGTAATTTAAATTCAACTGGCACCTTAATATATCCTGGCAAAATATAGCTTTTCCTTGCTGTAACTAAAATAATAATTAGCATCTTACTAATTACATAATTGTTACTGCTACACTAAAAAGAGGGGGTAGGGGGGACGAGAACGATAACAGGGTGGGGGATAATCTGCCATGCACTCAGTAAATCTTACGTTTTTCAAGCCATGCAAGTAAAATGCCTGAATTCACATTTTTCCAAACAACTTTCTGCCTTCACAAACATGCTTCATGCTAAAATGAAACATCAGAAGAAAAACACCACAGAACAGTAATATCTAAGTAACACTGCTGAAGCATACCACATCTCTTTATACAGGTAAACTGTACACTCATGAGAATGTGATGCTGCCGCTACCCAACTCCGGTCTAGAACATGATAACTTTTTGTTTCAGGTACTGAAATAAAATCACTGTTAGTGCTGCTAGGCGACGAACTTCCAGAAATCAGAACTCAGGACCCTCATAAACCCAGCCTGGACCTTTCAAAGACATTTCATTTCATATGCGGCTGCTTAATAAGGAAACCTCATAAGGAAATACCAAGTAAAATAGTAAGTTTTATATCCCTTTCTTCAGGTACCCTGCCAGATTCTAGAAAAGCACCCTTCCCTACTGGGATGTAGAAAGCCCAGAATCCTCCTCTGAAAGCCTGTTCTCACAGTTCCTTCTTGGGGTACTACTTGTAAGAGATCTCAACACCATCCTTTCAAGTACCAGTACAGTAAAAAGATCCCTTTCCTAAGATGTGAGAACCACAAGGTTAGTGTTGTCTGCCACTCAAACAGTAATTAGCTTTGATTCCTGTTAACTGAAAACCACTAAAATACCGTAGAGGTAAAAGACTGGGACAGGGACATGCTTCTCTTTTCCTGCTGTTTTCCTTCAGAGCCTTCTCAAGTCCCTGTCAAATCTTCGTCTTCTACATGCCAATTTCTCATGTTGATTTCTTTTCTACAATAGCTCATGTGCAAAAGGAGAGCTAATGACCACCTTAGGTTCTCATCTTGGAGACAGGGCCATTTCCTTGCAACTGCAAGATGTGAATGTAAAGAAGCCTCAGAAAGGAGCATTTCTAGTTCCTTTGAACAATGTTCTGATCACACAGGTCTTGTGTAAAAGAGCAAACTACTTTAGCAAATTCCCAGTTCCCCTCCCTTCTTTTTTGCTGGCTTATAACACATGAGAAGTGAGAGAATATATTAAGGATCATCCACTGTCACTACATCTGATGTATTTCTTGTGCAATTGCAGGAGACAGACATCCTGGGAAGAACAACATCTGACTACTGAGTTCAGGCTGGCACCACAATCCTCAGCAACAGCAACTAGTGAAATGTATTCCACCAAGTCATGCTCCAGCAGAAATCAGAATGCCTCAAGAACTAATTGGCAAGAATTGTGACACCAAGGAGAGCTGAAGACTGCAATGTGGGGAGATCAGGAACTCAAATTTGGCAGAGGGACATTCCTCCCCTCAAAGGTAAGGGGAAAAACGAAACAGCAAGATTTTAACAATATAATCACATTTAAACTCACTGCAAAATCAAGTTAGGGTGAGAAGAGTACATCTGTAGCATCCATGTTCTAATATGAATATGTATGTATTGAAAAGTGCTTTTCAAATCTGTATCATGCGAGAAGCACAGAACTGTGATCAATTGCTTGCATGCAATTATCAAATATTTGATGCTATTAGCTGCTGCAGCATTATGACTTGGATAATTACCTGCACCTGTTTCCTCATAATTAAATGGCTGTGTACATCATTACATTTTCAATGAGGTCCAGACTGGGTAGTTTTTTTTCCTTTGTGCTACTGAAATGCAGTTGATTAGAAATGTTGTGACTCCTAGATGAAGAATGCATTATTTCAGCTACTGAGGGAAATAACTATATAGCTTTAACACCAAAAACAAAGAAGTACTGAGCTCTTTAATTCAGCTCATGGAATTCATGAAAGCCTTTTAATTGCTTCTTCTCTGACTCTGAGTTCTGCAAACATATACAAGTGAATTAAGACTGTGTCTTGGTATGTTGGGAAATCTGATTGCCTTGAACACAGGAAGACTTCAGTACAATAGCAAATACAATCCATCCATTTTGCTTGTGTACTAACCTAGCTCTGCAGCCACATTTGCTCCCTGACATACTGCCAACATGACTGTCCTCACCTTGGGAGATGAAGCCCAAAAATCATAGACATCTGGAGATACTTGCAGCTGCACTGCAAGCAGAACTTCTGGGTGGTTATATGTAGTCTGTTCAATGTGCTGGTTTTGGCTGAACCAATACCTTTCATCAGAAAAATGTTGCTTATGCACATTATCCAGTACACTTATACTGTACATCAGATTTTAAAATATTACACAGAGTATTCCCTACAAGGCTTGATTAAGGTTAATAGAGTAATTTAAAACACATAATTCTCTGGTAAAAGGAGGAAGACAAAAGGAGATGCTAAAAATACATTGTTCTTAAACTGCGATCAAAAGACGGGTTTGGTCAGAATATGGGCTTCGTTTTAGACACTAATGAGGAAGAAGCTTTCTTTATCACTACCTTATGCTTCAGAGTAATTTCTAATTCAACCCAAAGAACGAGTACTTCGTGAATGACAGGTTTGCCTAATAGCTTTCTGATGCAGCATTTAATGACCTCTGCCTCAAATCACTCAAATCGATGACTTTATGGCTGTTCTAACTATAGTCACAGCTCGAGCCGCTAACATACTACCAGTCATCAATGCCTGCCAACAAATTAAGTGCCGTAAGAAGGGATGAAAAAAATCTCCCATAAATCTAATTGAGACAAGAATTCCCTCTTTAATTTCAGCAAAAATCCTTAAAATAATATGCCAAGAAAATGATTCCCTGAAGAATCATAACGTTTGCGCTCCTAAAGAGGAATGATAAGAGTCCATCTGCCGCTCACTGGCATTTTAACTGCGAGTATGATCTTGTCCTATAAAAAAGCTGTCTTAAAAGATAAACTTCTAACTCACGAAATAACTGACTTCGGCCCTGAAATGGAGGCAGTCATGTTACATACTTTAAAGCCTATAATGCAAGGAAAGGTTTTGATCCACTCTTTATTAGTTTCTAAAGGGCAGGATGGATGAGAAGAAATTTAATGGGATAACCATGAGGCTGAAAGAAAAGCCCTGAAGACTGCAAGAAATTAAGAGGCTTTTTTTTCCAGTAGATTAATTACTAAACAAAAAAAAAAAAAGCTTATTTAGGAATATGCTGATTGTTTCTCTTCCTCCTCATCTTGTAATGCAGTGAGTGCAGCTCCTACAGGCACATTTGCACACTCACTGTTTACTCACAGTCCCCACAGGCTTTTTACTGGTCACAGCTTTTCCTCAAAATGGCTAAGTATCTTCATTCTCCAATAGAAGAAAACAAGTAGGTAAACAAGCACAAAAAAATCATACTGCTACCTAAGACAAGCCTGCTGAAACTGGAGCAGAAACTGCAGTGCTTCTACCCATGGCAGGGAAACTACAGTAACAATCTTTAGCACTGAGTACCTAGGGACTACAGAATGTGCTATTTCATTTATATTACTATGAGATCCCTAACTTGCCTAGATTAAAGCTTCCTGGGCTACATTTACATATCTCAGGCATATCCCCAGGAAAGAAAATTTACATTCCATGTGCTCTTTTCTGAACCAAGAGCCTGCACAAGTAGTAACTGATTTTTTTTTTTTTTCCAGGCAAATATTACAGTTAGAAAATGCCAGTTCACCAGAAGGTAATGCAAAGGTAGCTGTCCTGAGTCCCTGACAAAATACTTTAGCCATTATAAAAAACACAAAAAAAAAAACCAAAAAACAAAAAACCCAGTTATTCAGCGTACTTTACTTTTAATTCAGCAGAGAAATCTAAAACAAGATTCTGATGCACTTAACCAGTAAGACAGCATCTGGTACTATGGGTGGAAGATGGGAGGAAGACTGGGTTTCCAATGCATAACAGTAAAACTTTGCAATCCTGAATATTTTTGTTGTCAAGAAATCCATTTCAAACTCAGCTCCAGTGTCTAGCTTCTTATTGTTAACATTTTCAGCACATATGATGGCAGGCGCTATATATGTCAGCAGGAAACATGTAATCACAGCAAGTTAAATAAGTTAGGCTAGAGGGCCTTCTTAGCACTGTGTGGCACTACGTAGTGTTAAACAGAAACACCCTCAGTAGTCAATTTTATCTTCCAGGTTGCTTTGAGAATACTTTGGGTTAATGAAAAGTGAATTCCCAGACCTCTCACAGACTGTCATCTACAGAAGAGCTCCTCAGAAGTAATTTATCATATAATTTTTCCAGACAAACATCTTTAACAAATCTTTATCAACTACTGATAGATTCTAGCGTCCAACATGTTCTGAACTTTTGCAAGCATCAGAGGGCTGCTGGGATGTGTAAGAAAACAGGACAACTGTTAAGTTACCATTATAAATGCTAAAGAAAGCCTACTGCTTCAAATGCAAATCTGAAAGTCAGTCATCTACACTGGGCATTACTTCATAAATCACACCACTTATATTCAAAATATTTTTCCTACAAAAGAAGAAAAAAGTGTAAAAAAAAATAGTAAGCAGAGAACATCTACAACACAAGATTAAATAATTCATTACCATATCAACACAACTGTTATGTCTGAAACTACTAGGTTTGTAGACAAAATACATTCAAATAACTTGTCTAGCTGGCCTATTAAGCAAGCTAGGACAACTGTCCACCAGTGATTCAGATTAACCTTCTATTTCCCTTTGCAAGAATACTGGAAGCTCAACATTTGAAATAAACCCAGTATTTGTGTCAGGCGCTGAAATCTGTAAATCAGGTGAGAAGTTACAAAAAAGACCTCAAGATTCCCATAACTTATCACAACAACCAATACTTCAGACATAGCCAGTGGCATTACTTTGGTAGTTGAACAAATCCATTAAGCACACTATTCACTAAAGTCTTCAGGAATGTTTTTAAAGCTAACCCTTTTAGTGCTTGGACTGTAGCCATGGCAGCACAAAACTACCTGGGTCCGTACTCAGGTGGTTTGCTCAGGCTGACCTTCACATTGCTCCATATTAGCAGCAACTGATATTAGCTTAGGCAGTTAATTGGAAACTGGCTTGAATATGTCAACACAAGCTGAAGCTGCTTCCAAAACAGGCATATCCTTAATGTCTACAGCTATTACCTGGATGTGCAATAAAATGCTAAACATGCCAGTGTTCTAGGTCTAGAAAATTCTATTAAAAAATATAACTTGAACACAGTGACACAGTGAACAACACCCACACTTTGGTAGCACTTCACTTTATCTCTTAAGAGTATTCTCATGAATTAAAAATGCAGCTATTTAATACGGGAGAAACAGCATTGAATAAGAAATATTTAATTCTCTTCTGTCTGAATCTAAACATTAGAAAAACATCCCTGATAACACAGGTTAAAAACATAGTGCAGTGCTAAAATATACTTAATGAGAAAATGCTCATCACAATGGAAAGTGACAGCACTGTAACTTCACATGCTGAGAC
The DNA here is from genome assembly GCA_032466535.1 of Forpus xanthops. NCBI lineage: Eukaryota > Metazoa > Chordata > Aves > Psittaciformes > Psittacidae > Forpus > Forpus xanthops. The sequence goes on along the minus strand of JASSUY010036982.1, from coordinate 3,150 downwards.
ACTGTAGTTGGCTTTAACATCGACTTGCCAACTGATCGCTTTATCTGTCTTTAAAACGGATCACAACTCTTCCACGCACAATAAAACAATAAGGTGCATATTTCACACAACTACTTCACAGCCTATAATATTAAATGCTCCTTTATATCAGTAGCTTGGTTTATGGAATATTTGCTAGCTATGCATGTCTGCTAACTAGGTGTCAAAAGGCCATTTTAAACAATAATTACTATAAGGATTCTATGCTGTAGACACTGCAGATATTACTAATATTTAAAGCAACACTAGATATTCAGGATAGAAATGATAGTAGGCCATTCAAAAAATTACACATAGACATGAAAATCACATATTATCACCTTGAATAGCACAAACAGAATCTTCAGCCTGTCTTTGACCAGCACTACATCAAACACAGAAGTCTTCATTGCTGAAAACATCCTTTCAATGCACTAAATGGCAGCCTGTGAAGATTTGATTTTTAACTGGTTTTGAACAATTCTAAAATTAATGGAAAGCTGATGCCAGTGACTCACTGCAAATGCAGTGACATCCCTTCAGTGCTATCAAAACAACCTCTGCAGTGAAGAAAAATGATGCCATTGTCCTTTAGAAATCAAGTGGAACTGTGAAACGTTGCCGGAAGATTTTGCACAACTGAACACAGTGTTTAGCAAAAAAAATACTTGGACAGGAACAGAAAATATACCTAGCAAATGACAAATTCAGCAGCCACTTCACAATATTTTAATTTCTTACTGTAAGCCCTAAAATTCTAATTGCATCACTGTCTGTGATGACTCACTGTAGCAGTAACTGCCACTATGCACTCAAACCTCCCAAAAAATTCTGGTTTAAGTTTGCATACTTATCTGTGGTTGTTTTGTTTCTTTTTTTCATCACCTGAGTTTTCTCAACACTCACCCTACTCATCCTTCATACTACTTCAGATCCTATCAAACTCACTGTTTCAGAGCTCTGATCCTGCATTCTCTTCACTGCTGTTTTATGCCAGCTGTCCTCAAAAACTGTCATCCATACAGAATCATAGAATAGTTACGGTTGGAAAGGACCTTAAGATCATCTAGTTCCAATCCCCGGCCAGGGGCAGGGACACCTCCCACTAAACCATGTCACCCAAGGCTATGTCCAACCCAGCCTTGAACACTGCTAGTGATGGAGCATTCACAGCTTCCCTGGGCAACCCATTCCAGTGCCTCACCACCCTTACAGTAAAGAATTTCTTCCT